>CATIWF010020016.1:0-114165 GCA_949630135.1 Balakata baccata | reverse complement strand
GTGGTGAATTTTAATTAGAAAAAATTATTATTATTTTTTTTATATTATCATCTGAAATTTAAAATTATATTATTTATTTTCTCTATTTTTTTATATTATAATAATACATATTTTATAAAATTTGATATATTATATTAATATATTCTGAATATAAAATAATATTTGTTATAACTAATAGTAAATATTTTAAAATTTAATCAAATGAATACATAATTTTTTAAAATAAAACATATATGACAAGCAATAAAATTTTTAAATTTTAAAAATATACTCGTATAATATATCAAATTTAAAAAATAAACAGTATTTTTTTATTTAATTGATAATGTACTTCAAATTAGTCCTTATATTTATAAAACATTTATAATCTATATAATTGTTTTTTTTATAAATATAAAGTTTGAATATGAATATAACTCAAATCTTATATTCTAGTTGGAATTAAGTGTGGTTATCATATGGTCTTAGAATTTAATTTTAATTTTGTTTCTTTAAATAATTTTTATATTCAATAATGTTATTATAAAGTATGTTAACATAATTGTTTAGAATACGAATAAATTGAAAAAGGCAAAAAAAAAAATTAAAATGTCAAAAAGCTCATAAAATATTAAAATATTACCTCAATTTAAAGTTTTTTTCAAACTAAAAGTACCTCAAAAAATTATAAAAACATTAAAACTCAAAAGATTACCGTAAAATATATCAAAAAATGTACATTACTTTGAGTATATATTGGTTCGATATTTTTTAAAATAGATATATCTTATAAATATATTAAGAATAATTTATAAATTTTTTAAATATACCTGGAATATTCGTTGAAAATATATTGGTATACCTTGAAAATACATTTAAAATTTTTTGAAAATATCTAGAGTTTACTTTATGAATAACTTTAGTAATTTAAAAAAAAGTAAAAAAATAATAAATGACCTTAAATTATTGAAAATGATAAAATAAAGATGATACCCTACTTTGGAGTGTAACATCTCAATCAGAAAAAAGAATCCAAATTTCTTTTATATAAAAAAAATAAAAGTACTAAATATATGATATATATTCTTCTGTTTTTTTTTTTTTTTTGTTGAAAGAATATATGATATATATTCATAAGCCTTAGATTGGTTGGATTTGGATACCAAAAGCCATCACACACACCACCAGCAGAAAAACCCACGAAGAAAAAGAGAAGAAGATGAAGAAGCAGAGTAAACTTCTGCTTCTTCATTTGAAGTGGCCGCCGCAGCAGATAATGCTCATCAGCCTTTTTCCTAATAAATTGAGCAATAACTTCAAATTTATCTTTTAACGCTGCTGACAAATTTTCCTGTAACCACATCAATTATTAATATTGAAGCTGGCAAAAATATTTCAGGAAACGAACTTAGCCTTCATAAATTTCAACATATCCTTCAAAGTATTGTTTGCACGGAGAATAGGAAGGAATAAGTAATGAAATGGTAGAAAATAATAGTTACCTATCCATGTTTAGAAAGGGAGAGGGATGCACATATAAAATGGAGTGACAAGAAAGGGCAAGGTTTATCGCTCTTTTCCACTCATTTCCTTTATTTTGCTACACTTTAGATTGAGGTGTAGAGAGACATGAGTGGAAAAATATATATAGCAGATGCGACCATATGCGTATTACAGTAACCAGCAGACCAGCTCCGAGGAAGCCACCAATGCCAACATATGCGACGAAATTCTTTTGGTCATCAAGGGCGGCACTTCCTTTAGCGGGCAAATTTATAGCAGATGCATGAAGAATTGCTAAAACAAGCAGGGGAATCGCTGGTCTCTGGTGAAGGTGTTGTTGCCGGAGGAGACGGTGAAAATTATGTGGAGGACTGTGGGTTGAAGAACAAAGACAATATATTTTTGAAAAAGATTTTGATAAAATTGAAAAGATGTTTGGTAAAAATTTTAAAAAATATATATTGCATATAATTTTGTAAATAAAATAATAAAAGCAGTTCTTTTAGTGAAGTTTCCTATATAAAAAAAAAGAGTAGATCAGATTTCCATTTTTTAAGAAATTTTACTCCAAATACCTACTTGTTTTTGAATTTTCACAAAACCCTACGATATTTTTGTATATATTTTTTTCAATAATCGTTTTTCTCCAAATCCGTATTGATTTCTAAATGCAATGCCTTAGGAAGGCTTTAGCGCAGGAAAGTTGATCTAATCGCAACCGTATCATGTTCTGGATTCTCTACATTCACAGCATTTAGTTTGCTTCGCTTTGACGTGATTGGAACACATTAGAAGATGAAATAAAATAGGTAGAAGAAACAAAGTTTTACATTTAATCACTGAACATGTTTAAGTCTGAGAGCTCACAAGAATACATTAACTAATGCCACTAGCACTGGAAATGCAGATAGTTTTGATGCAACTGCACTCAACAGCGATTCATCGCCATAATATTCTACTGTAGCTAAAGGAGGGTGACTTTGAACCAATTCCAGAGCCAAGTCTGCAAAATGTCAACACCTAATGAAAAATTGATTGACAATTGGCAAAGAATGGGATAGATTAAAAAAAGGATAAAATAACTACTAATTAGTCATTACCATAGAATCCAGCAAGAACAAAAAGATTAATAAAGAAAACCCCAGGTTTATCAGTAGAATATTCAGCAGCCTGCAAGTAATCTCTACTGACTTGTAATAAGTAGTAAATCATCTGTTTTTTACCATGACGAGCTGCCTCGAGCAGAGGAACACGACCATCATGGTTAGCCACTTGAGGCAAATTTGGGTGTCTGACTGTCGTAGTAGCTGCCCTGATGTTGCCTGCTATAGCAGCAATGGAAAGGGCAGTCTCAACATTAGAATTTTTCAGAGTCAACTGATCGCTCGGTTATAAAGAAGTACAAGAACAAAATGGAAAATGGGCATAGTTTTTCAAGAATGAACGAAGGAATTTTTTTCTTTTTGATTTTCAGAAAAAAAAAAATTGTAGCAACATAATATTCTTTAATAAACGTTAAAGGAGGATAAGGTTGCATGTCATACACTTGTCACCATGGATGTTTTATTTTATATTAACTAAGATTAATTATTACAATTAATTACTACCATTAACCAATTAATTTTTTTTTTAAACTTTTCAACTTAATTCTTTACTAAAGCTGCATGCCATACACTTGTCACCATAGATATTTAATTTTATATTAATTAATATTTTTTTATTACAATTAATTACCACCATTAGCTAATTTTCTTTTTTAACTCTTCAACTTAATTATTTACAAACTTGTTGAGACAATGGCTAATTTTTCTCCAAATATCCGTTGTTTTTTTTTTCTATTTACCATTGGCCTTCATACTTGTTCACACTCTTGAGACTTGGGTCTCAAAATACGCACATCTGGACGATCAGTGTATTATAATAATAATAATAATAATAATAATAATAATAATAATAATAATAATAATAATAATAATAATAATAATAATAAATGTCTGTTATATGTTGACTATACGTGGGTTATATCTATTTATACATATAATTAATATATAACCTAAATATAGTCAAGGTATATAGATTATGCATTTGAATTTATATATGTATAAAATATTATATGTTAGTTATATGTAGGTTATATGTACAACGAGTGAAATAATTATCCCCCAGCAGCTGTCAAATGGTAGTTCCTGGAGCTTAAAATTGTCAAATCAAAGATTTTAAGATCCTATTAGTCAATTTGTAATGTCAATATTGCAAATGGAAACTAGGAAATTAGAGAAACCTGGAGGGGCAATCCTAACACTCGATTTTCTACTTGCTGATCTTATAAATCTGATCGAATTTCAAAAAAACTAATGTCACATAATGATGAGAAGATGAAAAATTAGTGATTTAAATTTCATAATGATAGAAAATCGTTTGGGTGATAGACGAAGTTGATAATGGTGTAGAAAGATGGAGATAAAATGAAGAAGAAATAGAGAAATGAGAAAGAAAAATGATGGAAAATTGTAAATTATTGAAGGATATTGGAATTTCAAAAATGCTAAGTTATAATTTGAAATCACCTCTTTGAAATGGCAATTGTTATATGGTGCACCTTGGTGCATGTAGCATTATTTACTAAAGTCCATTAAACGTGTAAAAGGTGGTGACAATTTTATAAATAAATTGAATTTATACAGTTATCAATCATACGATTACATTTTTGTAAATATTAATCTGTCATTAAATAAATATTTATTAGTTAATTGAAAAATGTTCATTACGTTATTAAAAAAGTTTGTTACAAATAAAGTAGAATTTCATTAGTTTATTGAAAAAGTTAATTGCGAATAAATTGAAAAAGTTCATTACGAATGAGCTAAAGGTTCATTAGTTCATTGAAAAAAATTTATTATGGATGAAGTAAAAATTCATTAGTTTAATAAGAAAGTTCATTATAAATAAAATTGAAAAAGTTTATTACGAAATGAACTAAATGTTCATTAATTTATTAAATATTATTTATTAGTTTATTGAAAAAGATTTATTTTTTATATTAATACAAATTTATTTTATTTATATATGTACTTAATTTAATTGATATTTTTTTTGTTTTTATTTGTATGTATGAATTTATTGAATATTGTTCAAAAAAACTCAAAATGTAACAAAAAATCAAGAAAAAATGCACCGAAAAAATAACAAATCAAGATAATTAGCATTTGAAAACGAAAAAAAAAGTTGATTTTGTTTTTAAAATAAAATGAATGTTTATCAATAAACTAATGAATCTTTTACTAAAATTAATGAACCTATATTAATAAATGAATATGTGTAAATTTTTTTTATTTATAAAATTGACACTAGACTTTTTACACGTGGTTTGTTCATATTGCAATATGAACCATGGTCCACAATATAATTTAGGCTTAAAAGATATCCGTCCAAAGCCCAAAAGAGTAATGCTCAATTTAGTGCTCAATACCGGCCCAACACTCATTTCCGGCCTATTATCAGTTATCATTCCTCGGCCCAGCATTTGATCTAAAACACGGCCATTTGGAGGGAAAAAATTCCGAAATTTTGAACTCAGACAAGGACCCGCAAAAAATGAAAAAAAAAAAAAACCAAACCAAAAAGGGACACAGCATTTTCTTAAAATTTTCAGTCTACACACAAAACGTAAAAAGCTGTCTGCGGCCGTTACCATTACCAGCAAATTTAAAATTATTAACAATTATTATTCGTTCTGTCCGAAGTCGTCGTCTTCTTCTCCATATCACAATGGAAAGGCAAATATAATTATTTGTTAGAAGGAGAAGGGGAGAAGGAAAGGAAGGACGGATCATAAGATTAGGTATGGCTCAGTATAGTAGCACGCATGGTAGCGGCGCCGCCGGAGGGCCCGACTTTCATTTGTCGGACGATATCTTGGCTGTTATACCGACGGACCCTTATGATCAGCTAGATCTGGCTCGTAAGATCACTTCCATGGCTATTGCATCGCGCGTGTCGAAGCTGGAGACTGAAGTGGGTCGAATGAGGCAGAAAATTTATGAGAAAGATCGAGCTATTTATGAGCTTGAAGAGAAAGTTTCTCATATGCAGCGCGCGTATCAGGAGGCGGAGTCGAGGTTGAAGATTAGTGTCGATGAAAATGTAAGAAAAGTTTGCTTAAAATTCAATGAGATTGTTGCTAAAATTTTTAGTGATGGTTGAGAAATTGTTAACAAAAGAAAAGAAAAATTTATTCAATGTTTTTGGGTTTTTAAAAGACTGAGGCTATGCCACAGGCCATTAACATATTGGAGATAAGTAAATTCGAGTAATCTGTAGGTTTTTTTTTTTTTAATTGGAAAGAGGCCGAGAAATCCTTACTTTTTTCTTTTTGGGGTTCTGGAAGAGGTTTTTCATTGTGTTGAAACTGATAGCTGGTCGTTCGGGTTAAAACTTGGACTAATGAAAACACATTTAATTTCTGAAGTCATAGATTTCAGATACATAAATAAATTCAGCTCCTCTGAATAGGATTGAACTGAGTGCAACAGACATAACAGGATTGTAAAGAATTTCTTATTTTTGCGGATTGCTTTTGGCTTAATATGGTACCATATCTTTACTGCTCAATTGAGTCACTGCTAGTAAGGAATTCCAATTTACTGGTTTTATGGGGTTCAATGGATTTAATTTATCTAAATTTTATTATATTAAAGGATGATAAACAAAAAAGAAAAGTGGAAGGGAGGATAGAATCTAATAATGGGCTGAATGAGGCTGGCTGATGTTGGTAGTTTTAGTTGATGTTTAGCTGTCTTGCTTTCTAAATATACAAGAAAAAAACTATGTTATAGAGGATGATTGCATCGGGCTTGAAAGACTTAAGTAAAAATAAATGTGCTTTTGCAGGAAATGTGTAGTTGAATAAAAAGGAAACTGATCATTTCCAACAAATCTGATGTATGAGTGCCTTATTGCCGTTGTAACCCTGTAAAAAGAACAACAGGGAACTGAAGTATGCTTATTCATGCTGAAGATGAAAATTAAAGGATATATTTTATTTTGTCTTATTCATGTTTTAACAAATCAAATAGATAATTTTTTGAACTCATGTTTAATTCTTGAAATTTGATTGTTGCTTTCATGTTGGATGAAGATGAAGCTTACAAAGGAAAGGGATTTGTTGGCAATGAGTGTGAAGAAACTCAGCCGTGATTTGGCAAAGGTGAGATTCTATTATTCACATGTGAAATTGAGTTGTGGAGCTGCATAATTTGAAAAGAATGATTTAATTGTGTTATGGTCCTGCGCATGTGGAATTCTGGAAGATCTTTCTGTTAGTTTTGGAGCAGAGACATTTATTTGTTTCAATTTCCTTCTGTTATGCTAAGGCAGTTTATTATTTGCTTGTTTAGTTAGCATGAGGCTGAATTGTGTACAGACACAGACACTTGTAATCTCTAATATCATTATATCGCTTTGACACAAGGATTAATGTTTTTGAGTGTTGACAGTTAGAGACCTTTAAGAGGCAACTGATGCAGTCACTAAATGAAGATAGTTCTTCAGTAAGATATCATATCTTCTAACTGGTGCTTGTATTTACTTTGCAATTTAATAATGTATTCTGTTCTTCATGTAATTATTTTCCTGCAAATATGGGAATTTCTGTTTCTTTTTCTCCTTGTTTTTCCTTTGGTACTCTTAGTGGCACTAATTAGTTACTTTGTCTTTAACAGCTAGCTGAAACTGTTGACATTGGGACTTGTGACCAGTCAGTTCTCAAAGCATACCCTGATAAAGGTACTATTACCTGGGTTGATAAAGTGTTTGGTTCATGAGGAATTGTGATTGTAAATTGGGGTCCAGTGCTCTGTGCAATGGTGACTTTATCGGCCCTGTCACCACAATGTTTGAGAGCAGGATGTCTTTTTCTTTTTTGAAATATTATACCTACTTATCCTTTTCTCTTCATTGAAAGAATTCAATTTCTTTCCTCATAGTTCTTTTTTCATTAATTTTGTTTTTTTCTGATTTCTCGCATTGTAGATGAGGGGATGAATAGCTATGCAGCTCAAAATTCTCACTCTGGTTCCAGTGATACAGGAAACACAACTGATGACGGTATAGGACTGATCCTTTCTCTTTATATTTCTATAATGATTACAAGTCTTGTTATATTAATTGAATTTCTGTCACATGTTCCAGTAATATTGTCTGGAACTGATGCTTATGTGATAAAAAAAACTGTCTTCTAACTTCATTTTGTGCTTCTTTGCCAATACAAGCTGTGCACATTTTGAACCCATCTTTTCATTTTTGAAGTTCAAAAATGGATAGGGGTACATACAATACAATGCAAATTCTCATCCTTCAAAATTTAGAACTGAATCCTCTCCTGAAACTGTGACCTTGAAAAAATAGGAGCTCCAGCTGTAAACCATGAAGAGTTTTCCTTTCTGCTTCTTTTTTCCTCCAGTTCCTATGATGTTTGAAAGCCAGTATTCCCTTTCCTTTTCAACTTTTGTATCTCTATACAAAAAGGCACTACAACACTTAGTCAAGTAACCTGATTTTTTCCTGTAGGCTAGTTCACTTGACCTAATCTTATCGCCATGGAAAGAAGATTTTATCTCCCGACAAAAAAAATCTAAATATGAGCCAACTGTTTAAAATGGCCTGACACTGAAACAATCTGAAGTCTTACAGCATTCTTTGCCAGGCTTACTTGCTTAGATGAACTTAGAGAAAATTGCTTCCTTTGTCTATATTTTATGAAATGGAGCTAGTCTCTATAATTGTATAGAGCTATATTTTATGATAATGTTAGTTGTGAATATAAGCTGATTATGATCTAACAGCTTCAAGGCATTCTGGGCAAAGATTTTCTATTACTCCATACATCACACCACGGCTTACTCCAAGTGGAACTCCGAAAATCATTTCTACAAGCGTATCCCCTCGAGGTTTTTCTGCGGCTGGGTCTCCTCAAAGAACCTCAGGTTCAACATCCCCAACAAAACCACGATATGATGGGCGAACTGCACTTTCTTCATGGTACCCATCAAGCCAGCAGTCATCAGCTTCAAACTCTCCTCCATGTGGACGACCAATGCCAGGTTTATAGAAGTTACTCTGATCTTGCAATGACTTAAGAATTGCGTGAATTTTTAGAATGTCTCTTTGCGATCTATGCGGTCACACTTTTTAGCCTAGTCTATTATTGTTGTCTATCTGCTTTGGTTGAGTCAATGAATCTTACAGGTTCTCACACTTTAAAGATTAATTTCCCTTCCCATTTGACAATGTTCTACCTTTCTTTTTTTTTGGAGAAATTCTTAGCACACACTCCGCGAATTGATGGAAAGGAGTTCTTTCGTCAAGCCAGGTGAGGTTTAAATTAATATTATCGTCTGGCATGTTCAGTGACTGATATGCAGCTAGAGTTTCTGGACCTTCATGCTGACTGATTTGGGAATATTTGTAATTTAGGAGTCGACTGTCATATGAACAGTTTAGTGCATTTCTGGCGAACATCAAGGAACTTAATGCTCAAAATCAAACTCGTGAAGTAAGAGCTGAATCTTCATATGTTCATCTATTGATGCAATGAAATATTCCACACTCTATTTATCAGCTGAACTACCTTAATTCTTTCTGATATTTGGCCTTCAGGAAACTTTAAGGAAAGCAGAAGAGATATTTGGGATTGATAACAATGACCTTTACTTATCATTCCAAGGATTACTTAATCGGAAGGTTCGCTAGACCCAAAACTATGCCTGGTCTAGATATTATACAGTAATTGGGTACGTCTACTATTCTTCACTTGTTTTCTGTTTCTCATTATTTATGGCGATCTTGTGTGCTGTTACTTTGCCCACGTAGATATCTCACAAGGCAACTCCTGGTTCTTACATGGGCTTTGAATTATGGTGTTGAATGCATATAACCTGCTTTGAGCTTTAATATACTAATAGTGTCATATCTATGGATGTACGTTAAATCCTATTTTTGTGGTTGACTTGTCAACACATATCTAGTGTTGATGGTGACAACTTGTTGGCTTGAAGGCCATCCATCAATGGCCTGATTCCTGCATGTTGGAGCTGCAACTTTTACCTATATATTCATTTAAAATATTGTCGTTGTTTTGACGGAGTTTTGAAATTTGGAGGCTTGTGATGGATTCTAATTCAATTGACAACAATTATTTGACAGGTTGCGTCAAACTTAGTCTGACAATCCGCCCTTTTATGAGAGGACGCCTTGCAATAAATTCTCCAAAGGCATAACATGATTGATGGCAATGAACATGCATTTTAGTGGTTTATATTAGTGTGTGCAACTAGAATAGTAGGTTACATTTCGGATACCTGTTGCTGGTATGTTGTGTATATATTTTGGCTTGATTTTTACCCAACCTGCTCGGATATGAAGTACGTGCAACATTTCATTGGCCAGTAGCGTATTTCGTACTTCCAATTCTACAGAAAATTTTCTTATGTGCAAAACAATTTTCTCCATCTCTCCCCATTTGTGCTTGCTTCATAGCAAATTAACATATATGAATTTATCAAGAAACCATTGAAGTTGCCCTTTATTTTTGGACATGTTATGAAGAAGTATGAAGGTTTTGTGATGTGTGAACTCCCACATATACCTCAAATTTTGTTATATGAAATTATATGAGAAGCTTGTGGCAGGATCTATGTGGTATGAATATTCTGATAAAATTTAAACAATTGCTGAAAAGTAAACAAGATGGGTTACTTTTATCCATTAATAACAAAGTATTTGTGCAGGCAAGCTAGCTTTATTTGGGGACTTTGATAATTTGGTAATGCTACATCATGGATTCTTTTCTTGCTCAAAATCTTGTGGCTTAGTCAAAATCTTTTGCCATATATTGTAAGAGAAAAACAATCTGATTATGAAGGAGGCAATGGAGATCTGATTACATGAAATGGAAATGAACATGTAGAAGAAAAGTATGACATATCTTTGAACAAAGGACCTCCAACTTGGTGAGAGAAAAACAAAAGCAATGTCCTCTATAGAACAAGAATACTTTTAGATTTGAAAAATAATCAAGGAATAGAGAAAAGTGCTGCTGTGATCTTATATGCTCTGAAAAAAAAAACAATAATTAAAAAGAAAAATAAACTTAGATTCAGTTCCGGGCAACATGCATCAACATGAGTTTGTTGGACCATGAACAACCAATCACTAGGTAGAAGATAAAAAGTTATCAGAACGGAATTGTGTCAGATCATCAAGCTTTGCTTATTGCCTTTTTCTACATTTTTTTCCCTTTTCATTATCCTAATTATATTCTCCTAATCACAATTGATTTTTCCCTTCTCGTCTCCGAGTGAATTCGGAGACGATTTAGTATCAAATTGATTAATTAGGGGTCTGATTTTATTTGAGAAAATGCATATTCATATTTATTTTTAATCTGTGCTCCACCTGTCCATGAACTCGTAGTTCCGCTCTTGATTTGATCATTAAGATTTATTTTCATTATAAGCTAATTCCCAAATTTTGATGTGAAATAGAAAAATGCCACAAAGAATTTCTGTTTTCTTGCAAATGTAAAATTCAGTAGATAATGAGCTTCAATCTAAAAGCTAGCTCAAAGGTAAAAGAATTGTCCAAATTATTATAAATTCTATTAATTTTTCCATCAATGTAAAATTTGGTATAAATTCTATTAATTTTTCCATCTTATTCGATGTGGGATCCAATACTTTCTTCACGCCTAGGATTGATGTGGGGGTAAAGCACAATGGGAAGTCACCTAGAGTATGAAAATATAGCAAATAATATTTCTCGTAAACTATGGCTTTGATATACTATGTAAAATATGGTGGATCAATGGATTTAAATCTAACCATTCTCAAAAGCTAATTCAATGATAAGAGACCCATTGCTGTGTTGCAGCCCCACAGCGAACCTGAGCATGGATTTCACATCAAGTGGGATGAAAAAATTAAGAGAATTTATAATGACTGACAATTCTCTACATTTGGGCTAGCTTTTAGGAATATTTAAGTTTAAGTTCATTTACCTACCAAATTTTATATGGTATCATAGTCATAATCTACTAACAATATTGTTTGATATACTTTCACGCTTAAAGTGATTTCCTGCTGTATTGTACTCCACAGTGAATCTGAGTATGAGAGATGGGTGTTGGATCCTATATTGGGTAGGATGGAAAATTAATATAATTTATAATGACTTGCACAATCTTTTATTTTTAAGCTAATTTTTAGAAAGAGTTAGGTACGAATTTATTTATTTATCGAATTTTACACCAACCAGTGAAACACAACAAGACTTAGAAATTCAAGTAAAAACAAATTGACAATGAGAATTCGAATTCTATAGATTAGGGAGAACTATCTTTAGTTTTGTTAATTTCACACCGTTAAGTGCAAGTAGAAGAAAAGAAAAAAAAAGTCCTAGTGACCTCCCTGTACATACTTGAAGAAAAAAGGAATCCAAGATTATCTGTAGTTGATTGATAAAACACTTTGAATTTGTTGGAATTCGAACTCCATTAAATATATCTTTGGAAGGAGAAAAAACCCTCATTATGACTAAGTTGCACACAAAATTAATTCCAGACCGCAAAATAGATGATAATACTTGTGATTTACAAAATAAAAAAATGTAAAAATGAATATAAACAAAGACCGAAAAAAAGAGAAAGAAAAATGAGAAGAAGGAGAAGAATAAATTAAAGCATCAAGTAGATTTAAGTAAGTTTAGTCCATTAAATAAATGAAATGTACTCTACTTTCGAAACACATTTGATTGAGGTGTGGGCGTATCTTGACAAAAATTTGAACAGCTATCATATCATTTATTTCTTCTGCAATCACAATTCCTATCGGCCTAATATTAGCTATTTTCACTAATTCTATTAGTCTTATATATATATGCTACAACTTAAAAGAAAAAAAAATCAATTCGCAGATTCATTTAAAAATCAAATTGATTAATGATAATTTGTTATTTTATTTTATAAAAATATAACTGACTGTAAATATTATTTTATTTATTTATTAATTTTATTTGCAAATTAATGAATTGAGGATTCAACAGGATTAGATATGTAAGTATATAATTTTAGGGGGTTAAATAATTAGGAGGACCAAATATTGTAGAGACAAGTGGGGGAAAAATGAATTAATCCCTGCAGGCTTGCTGGCTAAGTTGGTTGATGCGATATTGAAGAGAAGGGCAAGCAGAAGCACCTGATACTCCGTACTGTCTTACCATAATCCTCATCTTCCTATTCTCTCTCAATTTTGCTTTTTGTGGCAATTAAATATCTTCATCCAAATATCCTGAAAACACGATTTGAATTAATCGGTTTAATTCCGATAATTACACACACAAAAAATCTCAAAAAAAGAAAAAAAAAAAAAAACTTTGAACTCAAGCACCCCACATCAAACAATAGCTCTAGGGTGATAATACTTTTTTTTTTTTTAATTAATGTTCCCAAATTAACCTTCTCTTTTTTTCTGATGAACTACAGGTTAGGGGAGGAAGAGGGTGAGATTTAAACTTAGATTGCCCGAGAGACTTTTAAAGCCTTCAACCCATGGACCACTTATGATTTTTATTTTTTCTTTTTATTTCAACTATCCAGTAATCTTGTAAACATTAAGGAAGTTCAAGCAAAAGAAAAAGGCTGATAACAACAAGCAATAATTAAGAACAAGCGAGAGCTGTTGTCGCTTAATTAATTTTAATTTGAACAAAAACCTAATATTTTGTTTGATACTATATCGGTAAAGATAGATATGTAGGTAACCCAGGAATCTTTCTTTTTATTATTATTATTATTTTTTTTCAAGATAATGAAGTATTGTGCAATGTGTATATAGATACCTCTTTCAAAGAAAAACTCTTTTTTTTTTTTGAACCAGATACCCTTCAAATGTTCTTAATAAAGCTTCCTGTTATATGAAAAAAGGTCATTTAGAAAGAAAGAAGGAAAATGGATTAGCTTTTCAAATTTCAATCCAAGCACCAAGACTGCACTTTTCTTTACATTGACTTTTTTTCCCCCTCTTTTATCGGTCTAGCCAACATGATTTCAGATAAATCTATTATTCAGTGAGCTTTACAATGCTAGTTATTATGGATAAAATTAATAAATATATATATATATATATAGATTAATTTCATTATGAGCGTATATATGTAAAATAATTATTATTTTACTTATATAGTAGTCACTCATTATTCTTGTATTGATCCTCTATCCGTCGTAAAAAATGCTGTTATGCTATGGGAGCATGCAATATCTTGGTCATGTAACTTACAATAATTTACACTTTGTTTAAGATTATTTCTTACGTCAACTAAAACACATATGCATGGTAATTAAAACAAGTAGTGAACTGATTTATTTGTTATGTTTATTTTTATTTGAAAAAAATACTACTTATTCATCTGCTTTTATATCACTTTTGTGCTCAATTTGTATTAAAGTACTAATATTTAAATCTTACCTTTTATCTTATTCAACCAGCAATAACATTGCAGATGGGATAAAGGGGTAAGTTGAACTAGTTAACATTACTGATTTATTTTGGCCCTCAGTTAGAAAATAACTACTTTAAGTCTTTAACTACGGTGTGTTTTCAATTTTTTTTCTCTTAATAATATGCTTTTAATTATATTTTATAAAATCCAATACAAAATTGTGAAACGTTTTTATTTTGCATAACATGATAGATAACTACAATAAAAACCATATAGCATGGATACTTGAGAACTAAAAATTCATATGACTATACACATTTAATTTCAAATGATTATCATTTTTTCAGTAATTTAAGTAGCCTTATACCTTCATTACTATTTAAAGCTGCATGCAGCGTTCTTTTTCCTTTGGGTCCAGTACCGAAATTCTGTATCAGAGCTTAGAAATAACAGTGAGCGATCGGGTCGAGGCATTATATATAAAATTCAAATGGTGTGAATGAGTTGATATAAAATTCTTTTAGTTTAAACCCTGAAAATACAACTATCTTAAAATTTTTATGGTCGTGCTTTGTTGCCCTTTAGAGTTCTACCCAGCATTAATATAATTAATTTTAGTCCGTTGACATATATATATCGAGAACACTTGTGATTAAAAAATATATATATATATATATATATAAATACAAAAATGCCCTTAGATTTATAAGCACATGAAAAATCATTAAGAATAATTTTTATGCATATACATATATATATATATATATATATGATTAAGAGACCATATATTCCATTCATTCTCATGAAAAGAAATAAAGAAAGAAAACTAGTCATATCCAGCGGCTTATTTTGACCCATTCTAAGGAATCCTTCCTTTGAACACAAGGGCAATGCGGGTTTTTCTGAAATATTTTGCTCAAATTTAACGAGGTTGATATATTTCTTTATTATCTTTGCTAATAATAGTATATTAAATCAATTTAAAATATTGATTAAATCTTCATTGGTATATATAGTAAAAATATCAAGTACAAGTAAATTGAATTTTTATTTTGAACATATAAAATTAATTGTAATTTTTTTTTTCAATAGGATAATTATTGAATTATTAATTTAATACATAAATAATAGTATGAAATAAATAGAAAAAAACCTTTAACAAGGTCTTAAGGGTAAGATATTAGCAGAGACAAGGTATATGTGGCCTTTCCAATCTATGGCAATATGGTGGAATGGCTATAAGAAGAAGGGCATAACAATTAAACCCAAAATTTTGGGGATTGTGGTCGTGGATGCAAATCTTGCAAACCCATGTGTTAGATTCTTGAGCTATAAGTAGGTTTCATCTTTAGTTGGTGTACAGCTTTACACAGTATATATCACAACATGCATATTGTAAGCACATGAGCCCCTCTAGCTATATATTCATCTTTAATTAATCACGGTCATTTCACACTTTTCCCTATTCTCACTTCTTCTCACTATCATGTAGTTTTATTATACACATTGATTTTAATTTTGTGTACCTCTTAAATTTGTATGTTAATTTCAGAAATATTGGATTACTCTGAGTTTCTTGTTTCGGATAATTTTTTCTCTTTAATAAAATTATATGGTTTATATATATATATATATATATATATATATATAAAGGTAGGATAATGTTGTTGAATTAAAGTCGAGTTGTAAATATTGTTAAATTTAAAACCCAAATCATAATACACATAACTATATTGATTAAATTGATCTTAATGATGAAACTAACAAGATCGATTTTAATTATAAATAATATACAACAACATGTATATTATTGGAGGAATGATTAATTAAGCAAAATAAAGATTATGGCTAACAAGAAATATATAAAAGAAATGAATATAACAATTAATTAGTTACAAAATTAACGCGTTTACAGCTTAATAAGAAAGTATTAATTAAGCTTAAAAACACTCAGTTAGCTTTCGCTATATGAAATGGATGAGTTGCTAATTAATTATGTCTATATATAATATCAAATCCTCTTTTTGTTGCCCGCACAGTTTCGGGCAGAACAACTTCCCCTATACCCACTCCACTGTTACATTCGTCTCTCTGTATATATGTATATATAAGCCTCAAAGCCTTTAAGTGACAGCCGAGGCCGAAGGAGAACTGATTAACCCCCAAATCAAATAAAGCAAACAAGAAAACCCTTCTCTTTCAATGGCTTCCATCCCTCATTTTTACTCCGATTATCAATTTTCTCCCGAGGAATTTTCAGAGATTACGTCTGTAATGGCTCAAGAAAATTGTGGAGGAGCTACATCTTTTGCTGCCAATAATTCTAAGGCTGCAATTTGTACTAGTGGTGGCGGCGGTGGGGAGCATATTAGTGTTCCAATGTTATATGATTATATTAATGGTGGAATTGAAGGTTTTCGAATGGAAACTGATCATATCTCTTCAAGGGTTCCCTCTGTTAGCACTCTTATCCCTGACCAGCTTGGGATTTCTGATATGGCTGTACCTTGTAATTCTTTCATGGACTACAAATTTGGTTTCAGTAACATTTCCAAGTTTCAGAATTTTGGTGGTGGATTTGATCAGTTCTCCGATGCCTCTGACTTTGGAGATGATTGTTGTGGCTTTATGCCCAATTTCAAGTCTGTCTGTCCTGAATTTGCTGCTGATAATTGGGTATATATCTATATGTGCCTGCATTTCTTTAACTAATTAATCATAATAATTAATTAGTTTCTAAGAAACATTTTTTTTCTTCTAATTATTTCTAAATTTTGTTACAGGGAATTCAATGTAATCAAATGCCAGCCATTGAGCACAGCAATATTAAGGTTGGCCGGTATACAGTTGAAGAGAGAAAAGATAGAATTCTAAGGTACTTGAAGAAGAGAAACCAAAGGAATTTTAATAAGACCATCAAGGTTAATTTCTTTCCCTTACTATATTATTATTCTTTCTTTTCTTTTAGAATATATTGCACATACTAATTTACTCTAAATTAACACTATTCACTCTACCCAGTACGCTTGCCGCAAAACCCTAGCTGATCGAAGAGTTCGTGTCCGCGGGAGGTTTGCAAGAAATAACGAACTATGTGAAGATGAAAATAGAGGAAAAAAGAACGATAATTCTCCTCAAGATAAAGAATCTTATTGTAATGTTTCGCTAGAGGTATAATTCAGTACTTCTATTTACATCTCGATAGCTCTCCGGGTTGTTGTATATATATTTAGGATTAAAGAATTACAATTTTTGTTTTTAACATTGCAGATGAAGAATGATGACGATGATGATTGGTTGCAAGAAGCAGTGGCAAGTCTAATGTACGTACCATATATAACAGGGTGATAACTATATGTGAGGAATGGATAGGGACTGATAAAGAATTAAGTGTTATAAAGATTTCTGAAAGCATATATTGTTTTGTGGATGTAACTTGTGATCTAACCAAAGCTGAGATAGAGTTGGGTTTTATCTCTTAACATCATTTTCATATGGAGGAGTTTTCACTTTTCAGCCATGAACTTTAGTTAGCAACTTTGCAAATTGAAGTTCAAAAGTGAAAGATTCACCTAACTATCATTTGATAAATATATATATATCATAATCTCCTTTTTCACTTTCATATCAAATTAAGCTTTGAAACAACTTGTTGTACAATGATCGATCATGAAATTGAAGGCATCTATTCCTCTAATTAATTCTTTTGGTTTATAATTAGTTATTAGGGTAATTTAATTTAAATAGATAAATTAATTTGGATAATTAAGCATACATAATTTTGTGAGATGGGGCAATTTCAAATATATCATCATGATTTTAAATATGGTATTAAAGAAAAAAGACCAATTATAGGCACTATTGCAATTGGTGGTATCAAATCATTGTTAAGGATTTTTGAAGGCCACAACTTTAGAATCTTTCAGCAAGTTCCTATCTAATCCTTATGGATAAATTTTGATTTCAATTGATATTATTGGAAGATTTTGATATTATGTATATATCTTCGGATATTTGTCAAATCATTCGACTGTAAAATCGAAATTATATATGCTTGTTAACTTGTCTGGAAATGTTACTTATAATTAAAAAAATGAAAATAAAAATTAAAAAATTAGTAATGCCACTTAAAGTTCAAGAAGTATACTAAATTTACATGACTATATTTATTTAGACCAGCTAAATTCATTATATAGCAAAATATAATTAACAAATAAAATGTCTTCTCTTCTTTTTTGTATATTATTTGTGAATCCGATTTAACTAATGCAATTGTTTGGAAAGATAACTCTAAACCATGATATTGTCATAAAGAATTTTATCTCATTAAACCTATGAAGTAAATAACTTAGTTTCTTAAAAAAAAAAAAAATGTATATTCAAAAATTAGGGGATGACAAATATGAAAATAAGAGCTTCTGTTCGTAAAATTTGTGAAAAATGTCGACTGATATATAAAAGGGGACAAATTATAGTAATTTGTTTCAACCTGAGAAATAAACAAATACAAAGATAATCTTTCTAAGTGAGAATGGATCCTATGTCAAAATAAAGGATCTATTTTGACATGGTCGGTCTCTTTGTTTACACAAGAAAAAAAAACAATTATATAGCTAATTCTCTAGCTAACAGGTGTATCCATATTTGATAATTTTGTCGCTTGGTTATATTTGCAGGCTTACCTTATTAATCACTTTTAATTTGTACTAGCTTCTTTATCTATCTTCTTTCGCTACAATATAATACTTGTTCATGTCATTTCGATGTATTAGTTTTAGGTGGAGTTTTTTCATTTTCTCGAGTTCCTTACTTTTTGTGATTTTCTCCTTTTTTAATAAAATAATTTCAACTTATAAAAAAAATGTTAATAGATATGCTTTGCATACCTAATCGCCTTTCAAAATATAATAATTAAACACTAATACAGCCAAGCGGATGAAAGTCTCTATCGAAACGCCCTTAGCAGTAACTTTTTAGAAATAACCCAACAAAACATTTAACATTCTAATGCGAAGATGGTTTGCCAGCCGGTAAATATTTTTCTCTTTTCTTTTCCTTCTTTTTTTTTTTCTTTGACGGTGTGAATAAAGATAATTAATCTGTTGATTAAACCAAGTACTTAATCACTAAAGAAGCAGAAGAATGCAATTCCTTTCCATCACCAACGGGAAAAAAAAATCAAATTAATGAATAAAAATCATTATAAAATTAATCTTAATTCCGATATACGTCTATGTAGTAGTGCAATTTAAAGAGAGATGGATAACTATTTTACCATGCAAAGAAAGAGGGAGAGCACAAATTCAAAGCCGATCATTAATTTGGATTTGGGCAAATATGTACCAACGAAAATAAAAGTACACACAAAAAGGTTCTTATACTTTGCCTTCTCTCTTTTTTCCTATCTGCAATTGATAAACTTTAATCTCTGTAAACATTTTCCCCAAGGCTCTGATCTAAAGTCAAATAAGGACAAGAAAGAAAACATTAGTTGGTCTGTGAATTTTTTGTTGGACAAAGAAAAAGGTATGATTTGGGTATGTTTAATTACTTGCAATGAATTTTGCACAAGTCAACATGAACATGACAAACCAGTGAATACACAGTCTAATCAGCCTCATTTATTCACATTTTAGATCTCCAAGGAAAAAAAAAAGTTGAACAAATGGGTGTCACAAGGATGCATTCTTACTATCGTAAGAAAGCACTAGCTGAAAGTGATTTTGAAACAACATTTTTCTCAAAGGGACCCCATTATTCGTTGTTTTCATAATTTAATTCTGGCTTAATACATATTCACGTTACTGTATATTGTCATGATTTGCCCATTTTTCCTCTTTTATTTATTTTTGGTCTCTCTAAATATATCTTTAATTATTTAAGTTTTTGATATATATATAGTTAAACATATATACTTGTCATTTCTTAATTTTTTAAATATCTTATCATTAGGTACATGAAGCTATATATATGCTTCAGGTCTTAATAGTTTTAAACGAAAATACTTAACTAGTTGCATGAATTCATTGGCAAAATGAGATCATATCTAACAAAATTGTAGTTTTAAAGGAATAAAGTGGATAAAAACGATATACAGTAAATAAAACCCGATTTTTTGTCTCAGCTTTTTTTTTTATATATATAAAACATATACAGTAAATAAAATAGATTAAAAACGGTTTTAGTGAGTAAAATAACAGACATGTTGAAGAGCGCAATATGTACTAAGCTATAAAATTACTAAACTCAAGCCCAACTTGTTTTGCATGTTGATATTTCAAGTCTACTAACTCCCAAGTCCTATATATAGAAATCTATCGATCATTCCTACAAGTTCAAATAACAGAACCAGATATAGGTCTTCTATAAGTAATTTTTTAAAATTTCTTCAAATGCATTTATCGTAGTGACTATATATATATAAGTTCAAAGCTAAATGTATATCAAAACGTTTTGAGATCAGTTCAGAGCATGTGTTCTGGTAGCATAAGAGTTTAATTAATCATTCACAAATGGTTTTAAATTCGAGATTTTAGTAGAACAAAAAAAAAAATTGAGACCCAAATTTGGGTCAAAGAAAAATATTTTCCATATATATATGGACATTAATCTCTATATTGAAATGGGGAAAGTATACTCTTAGGACAACTAAATGAGAAAATGACAAGCTAAGGGGGTGAACGAATTTAGGAATTGAACGAGAAACGTAATAGAAATATATATATATATATATATATATATATATATATATATATATATATATATATATATATATATATAAAAGCATAAATGGGAATTATATATGTGAAAATGTCTACACATGTGTGATGGGGGAAACATGAGGTAGCCCCCTCCATCAAAAATTGTCTCCAACAAATGAGGCGAATCTTGAGCTTTCTACTTCGTCCGTATTAATTTATTTCTCTCATTTTCTTTCTTAATTAAAAAAATGAAATTTTCTATGAAAAAAGATGTGGTTGAATTTGCATAGAATTCTTACAGTTAAACTAGAAATTTTGAGTTTAAGTTCTAGGAATACACAACTATCTTACTTTGCTGTCTTTTAAAATCCTTTTCGGTAAGAATATAATTAGTTTCAATTCGTTGACATATAGACTGAGAATACATATATATATTTTCGCACCCAAAAAAAATGAAAATTTCTGATTCATTATCTCAAACAACACGTTCATGTTGATTCTCCTTTCATATTATAATATTTTCAATTATATATATATATATATGAAAAATTGGAAAAAGAGTGTCCTTTCAAGAGCTAATAAGATAAACTATAAGCCACATATTCCAAATTAGCAGTATATATATGATTGATACCAATTAAGGTGATTTGTCGGTGACAATAGGCCAATGTTGCCACATTCATTTTCCCACAAACTTAGATGGAAAACAGTTAATGATTGCCCCAAATTGGTTGCTAAAGGACCCATATGAAGATCACAAAAAGAAAGAAAGGATCGATCAATCCCTATGCACTAGTTGACTTTCATGCCTTCCTCACTGCCCATTGTTCCAATTTCTACAAAATTTGAGGACACAATTCTTGCTGCAGTATTGGAACCAAATCATAACTAATATTAGGTACCATGTGACATTCTTGTAAAGAAATATATTTTATTTGGGTTAAGAAAAAAAATAAATCTACTGCTACTATTCATTTATTTATATATATGCTTTTAATAGTCAATCATATCATATCCATGTCCCAATTATTGCTTTCAAGAATTACAAAATCTATACAAAGACTTGTAAAAGCCAAGTCAATTAGCTCAGTTCATTTAAAATCAGACTGAATCCCTCCCTCCCGATCACATCGATTTAATAGAAAATCGGTTAGTAATTCAGGCCAATTTGCTAGAAAAACCGACACTGGCTTCCAGAATAACAGCATATGGATTGTTTAATTTAGAAGTTTATAATAAAATAACACATTCACTTCTACAGGTCTTTAGAATCTTAAATTTCAAAACCGTAATTTTTTATAATTCAATACTGTTTTTAAAATCACATTGGACTGACAGGTTGAATTTGTATTAACTGAAAATCAACCACTAATATAAATAGAATTAGAATGAAAATGAAAAATCATAAATTATCGAACCAATTGAATGGGAAACTGATAATTAGTCCAGTTCATGACTGTCCGATTAGATTTGAAACACTGAGCAACATATAGGAAAAAAAGAAGACACAGTTGCATATATATAGATGAACAAGGCAAAAATTTTATCATAAAACAAGAGGTCATATAGAAGATTCCTTTCAAGTTGCAATCAGAATTTTCCATGATTGTTATCATTGTCTATTCATTTCAAGTTTCCACCATCTCTTCAATTCTTCTATAGCTTATATATAGGTCTGTAGGGTGTATGATTTGTTCATGGAATTTAAATTCGTCAAGTTGTTCATTGTCTGCATATGTTTTTCTACAATAGCTATGAATATATTGCTTTTCTATATTCTCTCTCTTCTTTTTTCTTACAGCACAAAGTGAATTAGTTAGAAGTTAGTTGATATCGTTAGCAAAAGGATGTTGTAGTAAATGTTGCATGTAGCTATATCCAGACCGAACCAGAATTTATAAGCTAGGAATACAAAAAGTCAGGAACTAAGTTAGAATCAGTATCTTTTAGAGGGAGCAAATTTAAAAAAAAATAATATAAATTTATGGCTTTTGCTATAATACACCAAATGTATTAATAATCTTTATTTATAATAGTAGGTTGATTACCCTATCACTTGATTTAATAGTTAGAATTAAAAATAAATGATTTAATAGTTATAAATATTATGGTGTATCAATATACTAGATATGCTATAGAATAACTCTAAATTTATATATTATTACATAATTTTAAAGGAAAAATTATAAAAATAAGATCAATTTTGTAAGATATCACAATTATATTTAAATTATGTGAACATTTAGTTTTGAAACAAATCTAGTTTCGGTAGTACAAACTAATTTCATAGCTTAATTGATATTTACATAGATTAACCAAATGAATTTAATTGGCACTAACGTAGATAAACTGGCGCTAATTGGATTACATATATCCAATTACAATTGGATAATTAGATTAGAGTGCCAATTATTTAATCCGATTATTTAATATAGACAGCTTATTTGATCCACATTAGTGCTAGTTATTTCATTCGGTCAATCCACATAAATGCTAATTAGGTTTGAGACTAGTTTTATGCTACCAAAACTACATTTGTTTCAAAATGAAAGTTTATCTCATTTTAGTAGAATTTTTAAAAAATTATATATAATTGTGAAATTTGTAAAAGTTTTTTTTTAATATAATTTTTCCAATTTTAAATATAAAAATAAATGCAATTTATCTATATTCAAGTAAACGTGACTTTGTCAATAACTATACGAATCATGTGGCTATACCGTGAATGTGCGCAAATTATATTGTAAAGCACGGTTCACATTACAACGTAGACCAAACATGTGTGAGAAGAGTAATAAAAATATAGTAGCAATTTTATAAATAAAACAAATTTACATCGATTCAGTTATTAGTATAAGTTCATTGGTTTATTAGTAAAAGTTTTATTAGTTTATTGATAAATATTCATTTTATTTTAAAATAAAATTAAAAGTTATTTTGTATTTTTTTGCGTTTTCAGATGCTATTTATTTTTATTTGTTGTTTTTTCAATGTTTTTTATTTCGATTTTTTTTTTGTTATGTTTTAAGTTTTCAAATGAATATTTTTTAATAAATTAATGAACTTTTAGTTTATTCATAATGAAACTTTTCAATTCATTTGTAACGAACATTCTCATTAAACTAATAAATTTTTACTTTATGTGTAATACCTAATGAATATTTTTTAATAAACGAATGAACTTTTAGTTCATTCGCCTTTTCAATTTATTCGTAATGAATTTTTTTAATAAACTAATGAACATTTTTTAATGAACTAATGAATTTTTTTAATGAACTAATGAACATTTTTCAATAAACTAATGAATCATTGTTTAATAACATATGATAAATATTTACAAAAATATCACTGTGTGATTGATAACCATGTAAGTTTGATTT
Organism: Balakata baccata; assembly: GCA_949630135.1. Classification (NCBI taxonomy): domain Eukaryota; kingdom Viridiplantae; phylum Streptophyta; class Magnoliopsida; order Malpighiales; family Euphorbiaceae; genus Balakata; species Balakata baccata. The sequence continues at coordinate 90,110 of CATIWF010020016.1, read as the reverse complement.
ATTTACAAAATTGTTACCGCCTCTTATACACGTAATGGATTTTAGTCCATAATATTACATGAATCCGAGTCCAGCATATAACAATTGGTGAATGTGTGGTTATAGGCGGGGCTTGATTGGAGCAATTGTTATATGCTGGACCCCGATTTATGTAATATTATAGACCAAGGATCATCACATGTTTAAGAAACGGTATTTATTTTGTAAATAAATTAAACTTACATGACTATCAATCACACAGTGATATTTTTGTAAATATAAAAAATATAAACTTACATGACTATCAATGAATTCATACCTACAAATGAAAATATAAAAAAATATTCATTAAATTAATTATACGGAAAAATAAACTAATGAACTTTTTACTAATAAACTAATCGAGACTAATGAATCTTTTACTAATAAACTAATGAACTTATATCAATAAATGAAACTGTATAAATTTGTTTTATTTACAAAATTGTCACCATAACTCTCACATATATTTAATACATATTGCAATATGAACTCTGATTCAAGATATAATTTGCACGACTAGAGTCAGCCCTACCCTCTTGTTGGGCTTTTCGATATATTTACACTGACCCCAATTTCTTTGGTGGGCTGGGCCTGACATCAAGATTCAAGGAGAGATTTTAATCCTTTTCTTTTTTTAAATTAATTAATTTCTTCTGTCAAATATTTTCTTTTTCCTTGCTTTCATTTTTCTATTAAAAACTTTTTCACCCGACTCTGTACTCTTTCTGGGTTTACTATGATTATTTCTCATCATGACAAAATATAAAACTTCTGGTCGTGAGGATAAACAAATTGAACTACTTGTCGGATTTTTCAAATCGATGACAGCTGATAAACAAATTTTTAATCAAAATTTAGAGGATACAGCATGATGAATTTCAATAATCACAATGGATTATGAACATAAAAACCCAGTACACTTCCTGCTAATTAAACAGATAAATTTGAATTAAGATTCCTCATTTTCTCCAATATAATAGATTATATTAATCTAATCTTAATTATTCATCAACACAAGGAAATTATGATCAAGTTAATTTAAGGTAGGCAAAAGAGAGTCAACTCAACTCCAGCATATATATATATATAGTACCTAAAGGATATCATAGCTCATAATTATATGTTTAGAAAATATATACAATATGGTTAATGATCATGATCACCATCATCATCATCGTCATCATCATCTCTTTGATCAAGTAGAGATGTGCTACAAAGGTTAAAAAGGAGAAAAACAAAAAAGAAGAAAAGCAAGCCCATGATAATAAATTAATAAGTATATACCCAAAAAGGGTAGGCAAGGCAAAGCATAAACATGCATGGAAATTGGTAAAAGCTAATTAATTTTAATTAGCTAGCAAGACCAGAGTGATTCTCCAGCGGCGTTAGACGCCTGATCGACCACCATGTCCATGGTGGTGGCGCCGTTGGAAGAGGAGCCAAATTGGCGCATTCTCATGTGGACAACCTCAGCTTGTGCGATTGCCAATTGGGTTTGTAAAGAGTCAATTTGTTGCTGCAAAGACGAAATTGCCCCAACACACCCATATACAGGATCACGTACTCTTGCATTTGCTTCATACACCATCGAACTCACTGCATCACTTCGTTGATGCTCTGGTAATTCCTGCATTTTCTTTTCTTTTTTCAACTTCAATTTGCCTCCAAAGTAATGTTGAAATTCAGCTTCATATTTATAAAATAAAAATTCTATTTTTTTTTAATTTTAAATGTGAGAAGTTATGGACTGAATATCTAATCTTCATAAAATATATCAAGAAAATAATAAATAAAAATAAAATTCAATTTCATTTTCAAGTGCTACTTAGTCCAAAGAGAACCGAGAATAGAATGAATTTTTTTTTTTCTTTAAAGGGTAAAAATTTAAATCCATATGAGGAAAATTAATAGAAGTTGGTAAAGAAAAAAAATACCCAATCACATTTAATGATAACATAGACATTTGGTTTAATTATTCAATGAACCTTTTGAAATTATAAATCAAATGAAGTAAACCTTAAGCAAAGATCAAATGGGTTTTTCAAACTTTTTTATTTGTTTTTTTTTTACCCAATCAACAATCATATTGCTCTAATTATATATGCTGATAATAATCTTCTGGTCTGGCGTGCTGTGTGACATTTCATTCTTTTGACATGCTTGCTTTCACGTAATAATTATTTTATTTTCTATTAGAATGTTAAAAATTAATCTTCTTATAAATATTAATTTACTAAAAATACCCTTTAGTTATAAATTATGCCAGCGTGATGTCATCATTACATGTTATAAAATTTACTAATCGGAATTAATAGTCTTAATTAAATAACCTAAAAAAGAAAAGATTTTTTTTTTAAAAAAAAAAACATATAACAAAGTAAGAAACTTTATTTGCTTAGATGGAATCAACATTTCTTTTGGACTTATTTGATATATCTGTTTCGAGGTAACTTCATGTCCTCAAAGCACACACGATTCACAATCAACCTTTCTTTTCCAAAATTTTATATATAAAAATAAGAGAATTGCAAGGCTTAATATTCTAAAAGCTAATAGTGAGTCATAAAGTAAGACAGTTTGGCCTCTTCACTTTAATCATATCCTTCACATATATTTATGCCCCTTTCTCCCTCTATCCTCTCAATTAGATTTCACATATGCAATCAACAAGTAAAGCTATGTATATAGTTAAAACATTGATTTTTTCTTCATATATGATTAATTTTACGTAGTTTATTTATGAGTTTAAATTTTTTTATATATAATTTATTAGCATTTTTAATTTTTACTAAATTTACATGAAGTTTGATTGAGAGTTAAGCATAATGATTATGAATTTTCTATTGTTTCAAAATAACATAACCATTTTGAATATTAGTTTCGCTATAATTATTAAACATATTTTTATATCTTTTAAAACTTTTGATGTAATTCTCCCCACTAATTAATGTTAATATCAAAAATTTTAAATTGATTTGCATTTGTTAATATAATTATATAATTCTATGATATATTATGATTCTTTATTGTTTTTAGTGTACGAAATTGAGGGATAAATAAAAAGAAAATTGATAGAACGTACAAATGCTTTTGAATAGAATATAGAAGTGTAGTGGGGTCTCTATAGAATACTAACTGAAACTAACCACTACAACCGAAATAAAAGTGGTAATATCAGACTCAAGACTTTTCTACTAATTTAGTACTTTCCTTTTTTCTTTTCGGTTTCTCTTTCTTTTTTTTAGCCGACGGATTCCACACTACACATAACTAAATCCCAAAATTAACATTCGAAAGCAAAAAATGATCATGTACTGCAACAGATAATTATAACTATCATTTATAAAATAAAAATATCCTTATTTCTTTCTAACATCATAATTCCATTATTTCCGATGGTTGGTTTATTATTATTACTACTATTACTACATCAACTATGGTTTACATTTTAAAATTTCATTCCATAGAGGGTGAATGAGTTGCCATAAGACTATTTCATTTTAGTTAAAGGTTTCAAGTTTGAAATATGGTATGCAACTATTCTTAGAAATTCTACTATCGATATATTCTGAATTAATCAGACTCGTTTCTATACCACATTAAAAATAAAAAAAAATCCATAAATTCATAATTTTATTACCGACTCTAATACGACCATTAAACTAAAGTTCCTGAATTAGTAATTGATTTATATATATTAAAACTCATAAGGCTCTTTAATCAAATGTATGAATCAGTACTGGACCATGGTCCATGGATTAATGAGTTAATTATGATTTTCTTCGGATGCTTTTTGTATCTTTCATTTGCTTTTCAATCGTCACACACATAATGATGCAAGAATCTCTTTTTATTTTATTTTTTTACCCTATGCTATACTTTGGTAAAAGCATATTAGTTAAATTAAAATTCATTATAAGGATTAAAACTGAACAAGAGTATGGCCAAGTGATAGAGTTACGAGCAATTATATAAAGGGTGGTAGTAACGAGATCATATATACAATTATAGATAAGAAAGAGAGGAAAATTGAATTTACCTGTAACATTTTGTTAACGTTACTGGCTCCAAAAACCTTGTGAACACTGGCGAACTTCTGGGGCTCATCCGCCGGAAAATAGGGAGCAAAAACACAATCCTGAGCACATCTCCGGCGGAGAAGTTTGCAGGCTGCGCATGGCGAAAGTGCACCTTGTTTTCTGCCACTCTCCTTCATATTTTTCCTTCTTCAAGATTATTATATATATACCAAGCTCCAATCTGCCTGATCGAGTAGTTCTACCCCTCTCTCTGATTATCTATCTACCCACTAGAAACAGCAACATACATAAAGTGTCACTATTACTTAGTAAAATAAAATGACAATATTAATTTGGGAGAGAAAAATGAAAAATATATAGTGAAAAGAAAAAAAGAAAACTGCAAGAAATTAACTGATGTAAACAAGGGAAAGGGGAGGAGGGGCTCGAAGCAGAGAGTTGAGATGTGGTTATATAGAGATTATTAAGTGACACCAAATCTTAAAAGGGTCCCACCAAAGAAAGAGCCATTAGATTTTGTTGGACAAAACATCCTTATTCATAAGATCCTTTGGTCTACTTCTGTATATATAATTATTCGCTATTTCCTTTTTTTTTTTTTTGAACTTTTTAAACCGTTAATATAAGCTTTTCCTTTGGGAAAAAAAAAAAAAAGGCAATTCCGAATCCTTTTTATTCAATACTAAAGAAAAGAAAAGGAGCCATCAGATTGATATTCTATAGGAATTTATTTTGTTAACTATAATACTCATGGTTTTCCATTTTATATATATATATTAAAACAGAAAAATTTTTATTGATTCAAACTAACAATATATTGATAAAAATGCAAATACAAATCTGTTAAAAATCACAGAGGATAAAATAATAAAAAAATTCACAACATTCTGGTTAATAGTATAATAAATCGGATTAATACCTACAAATTTGATATAATATAGTGACTAGAATATATATAATTCTAGTTCTGCAAACATACTGATAATTATAATTTGATTTGATATCTTTATCGGATCGAATATATTTTATCTATCTGAATCGCTTATACAAAAATAAAACGTCAAAAAACAAAACGTCGTAAGAAAACGACAAAAAACCAAATGCTGTAAGATTACGATAAAATTATGAAAAACAAAAAAAATTATATATATATATATATAAAATAACCATTTATTTTAGAAACAAATTGATAAAAAAAGTGTAAAAAGATGACTTTAGTCTAAAAATGACTAAAAATCATGCCCTTAACAAAAATAGATAGCTAAAAAAACATGATATATATATATATATATATATATATATATATATATATATATGGATTTAGTTGTATAAATGAAGATATAAACGGAATCTAATTAAGAATATTCCATCAAAGCTAAACAAGTTAAAAAATGTATTATTCATATATTCTTTTCTTTTTCCATTTTGGGTAGATCAGATGAGGATATATTGGTAAATTATTCCTTCAGTTTCACATTAACTGTTGTTTTTGGTAATTTTATTAGGATTAAAAAGTTATTAAATTTAAATTTATGAAAAAATGAGTGATTAAAACTAAATTACTATTGGATTGAAAGACATAAAATAAAAAAATATATAGTTATTTAGTCTAAACTTAAAAAAAATAATAATAATTTTGAAATTTTATATAATATTAAGGATAAAATTAAAAAAAATAATCTTTTTAATTAAATAAAAGTGACGTACATAAATTTTCTTAAAAAGTCATATTAGGGGAGTAATTGATAAGTAAGATTTAGTCAACATCATACTATTTCATTTACACATTTTTGTTTTAAGGATGGCGAAATATAAATGGTAAGTTTTGTCAAGAAAATAGATAAAAAATGGCCAGATGGGATGTATGTAATTCCTTCCTATATTTAGTTTCGTCTTGGCCTAATAATTTTTTCTAATATAAGAAAAATAATTTTATTGATTCAAATTATAGTAATACATCAATAAAAATAGATATAAATCTATTAAAAATTATAAATGATAAAATATTGAAAAAATTTATTGTATTCAAGTTAATAGTATAATAAATTGGCTTAAAGCCTACAAATTTGATAATACTATAGTGACTAGAATACCTATAATTCTTATTCTGTAACATACTGATAACCATAATCTGATTTGTTATTTCTATTGGATCGAATATATTTTTCTGTCTGAATCGCCCACACAAAAATACCGCAATAAGATGATAGAAACAAAATATTATAATAAGACAACAAAATCAAATGTCGCAACAAGATAATAAAAACATAAAAAAAATCTAGATTTATGTGGAATAACCACTTATTTTAGAAATAAATAGCTAAAAAAGATGTAGATAAGTGATTTTAGGCCAATAATAGCAAAAAATTATCTCTCTTTGCTTAAGAAAGATGATAGTCAAAAGAAAAAAAATTGAGAGAAAAGAAGTTTAGAGTTTGGGTGGATTTAAAAAAAATAAAATGAAAAAAGTCTTTGGCCTAATATTTAGGCTTTGTTTGGTATTGAATTTCGAAAAAGTATTTTTCAGAAAAAAATTTCGTATTTTTGATTTCTTTTTGAATTTTAAAAATTGTTTTTTTGGAAAAAAATAAATAGATTTTTTTCTAACAACATATTTAGAAAAAATAATTTATAAAAAATTAAAAAAAAAAGTCAATATCAAACCCCCCTTATCACTATCATATCTCTTTTATAATTAATTTTGTGTCCAATCGTTATTAATTTATTATTTTTGTGATTGTAGATCAATCCAAAATTGTAATTATTTTGTTACAAAATTTAAATTCGAGACCTCTAATTAAAGAAAAATATATCATCTCATTCACCTATTTAAAATAATAATTATTAATTTTGTTATGTAGAATCGTTTGAAAGTTGAAAAAAAATGAAAAAAGAAAAATTTTGCAGTCACTTTCAAAATTTTTATTTTTTTGAATTTGTTTTTCTAAGTCAAAATCACTAATTGATCACAAGGCGCCACTAAATTTAAAAAATAATAAAATTAATTAATATAAAGAAAAGACTCACAAATAAATAACTAACAAGTGAAACATCATTAATACATAAATCCAAAAATAAAAGTTAAAAGGCTCGGAGTTTTTAAACCAGTTCCACGGTACCGGTGTTCGTGTTTTGAAGCTTCAAAATTTTTGGCAAATTTCTTGGTTACTTTTACCTCTTTCATTTTAAACAGAAGCAGAATAATACTCATAATATATTAAGAATTGTCAAACACAAGCTAACTTTTCCTGTGATGCATGGTCAATTTATCTGAAAATTCATTTTTAAATTAATTCTTCTTTTTGGTCTTTGTTAATGGAAGCCTTGCAGAGTTAAGTATAAAAATAATTAAGAATAAGAGATCACAGTAATTAAATTCAATGATAAAAATCTTCAGCAAATTATATATATATATATATGGCTTATCTACGTGCAATGAAGCCTACTAGAGATTCCTTGTCCTCCAATATTTTTAGCATTTTGAATTATGCTTTTACCTTTTTGATAAAAATTAAATGAATGAATAATTAAATTAATAAATCTAGTTTTACATTCTCAAACATGAGGATTTAAAAAAATGAATATGCGAATTTGCTAACTCATTAATTGCTTAGCAATATTCTTAAGCAAGCTATAATCATCATGTCAATTAATTAATAATGTTGTTATTTTTCAATTACTTTCTGCTCCAAAATTATTTTAGTGAATTGTGGTCAGATCCTGCCAGAAGCTTTACATACACATAAACTTTAATTAGTTTATATATATATATATATAATGCAATCCATGAACTAACTATCGGATTAACGGAATTAATTTTTGCAAACTGGGTTTTGTGCTGGGTAATCACAGATTATATATATATATATATATAATCAATTAAAGAAGCCTTATATATTATAATCAAATCAAATCATATTAGCTTTCATCAATAACCCCACTGCGGGGTAAGCATGCATCTATATTGGCATTACTGGCCAAATTTTTTTTTATTATTTTTTTATAAGCAGTTTTTATTTCATTAATATTGAGGAGAAAAATTATCTTAATAAAAAATTAAGATGGTAAAAAAATTCATTACTAAGCAAAAAGTCAGAGCAAGAGAAGAATTTCTTACTTGTAGCCAAAAAGGAAAACTGAAATACTGGCCAAAGCTTGAAGGTAGAGCAAGCCCCTCATGACCTAATATGAATAAATATTTCGATTTAAACTTTATTCACAAAATTGCAAGTGCATATATATATATATATTGTGATTAGGAAAAAAAATAAAACGAAAAGAGGAATAGGACATGAAAAAAGATCAATGTTATGCAAGAAAAACCAATATGCATGCAGCCTAGTGAGATGAGATGGGATTCCTTCTTTTTAAGGTAGAATTGTTGAAATTTGAGTAAGAAGCACTTTAAAAACTTAGCGGCGAAAAATGGTTGAAACAAAAAAAAAAATGCATATACATGGCTAGATTAATATATGAAAATAAATGGGAAATAGGGGAAAATGCCTGAAGTGATATTTTGCAAGTGTCATTAATTATTTGTTTTGATGACATAAGTTGATTGAGATGATAAAAAGCCGTGTGGGTATAGAAAATTAATGTCAAGAAAGAATAGATGAAGTGAGAGTTGGATTAACATTAGCCTAGAGATATCATCCAAGTAATGGAAGGAGTACATTAAATTATTGATGGAATAGAATTAATTGGAAATTTGAATTAATCTAATAGCTTGTTTTTAGTCGGTGGATTTGACAAAATGATAGCAAAAACAATTAATATCAGCTTGCAATTTAGAATAACGTCACATAATTAATGAATTTTTAATCCTAACTTTATGGTGATGTTGATTAATGAAATGAATTAATTTTAGGTTAAATTTGTATAGTTTAAGCAATTTCAACACATTCTATAGCGTCGATGCTAAGATTATTTGTTGCTAAAAGTAATATAAGCCATCTTTCACATTAACTTGCTCAAACGTCGCCCAAATATTTTCATTTTTATATTTATGTCTAGAGTACAGTTGTGGGTATATTTCATTATATAAATTCATTGTGTATATATATATATACAGTGGATATCCAAAAAAATTTTTGATGGAACGGCAAATTTATAAAATAAAAATAAATAAATAAAATTTATCATAATTCATAAAACTCTAATTTACAATTTATTAATATAAATGAAAAAGTTAAAAAAAAAAAAAACTACAATAATTTTCACCACTCTCATATTGAAAGTGATTTATAATATTACTATTGCTAATATTTTCAGGTTTGGTAAAAAGAAACCTATGCTCACGTGGGAGAGAGAAATCTTTAATAACCACATTTGGAATCTGAGAATACAACTTTATATATATATTTTTTATTATATGTAAAAAGAAATTTCTAATTTTTTTCCTACTTGTAATAAATATCGATAAAATATAAAAAATAGAATTATAAAAATAATTTTATATACGATTGCATATAAGAAGTATTTTTGTCATATCAAAAGTCCATTTTACAAGTCATTTCAAGTACTTATCAAATTAATAATTTCATTTGGATTATTAATCTTTGTCAACAAAAATGAGCTGGTTATATTTTGTATATATATGCTCTTTGGGTTTGTCTTATGATCAGATCAAACCAAGAACCCTTTCCACACAAAAATTTTTTTTCGATTTGAGAGCTTGCGAAAACTATCATAGAAACTTTTATTTTTTTAGGGCTTTTGATTAAAAAGAAAAAATCCTAAACTTTGTGGAATTTAGCTAATATATCATGAATTAATTTTTTTTATGAACTTGTATTTTCAGGATTAATTTCACTGATGATGATTATATTTTTCATTTTTTTCCTATAAAAACCACTTATTACAAATTTTTCGCTGGATTGTTGATAGCGTGGCACCGGAATGCTAATATGTAATGTCACATCATCATCCACATATATACTACATTAGCAAATTCAAAAGATTGTAGTGTCACGTCGTTGTCTACATTAGCAATCCAGTGAGTAAATTGTTAAAAGTGATTTTTATGGAAAAAAAATGAAATTTAGCAATTTTTATAAAAAAAATAAAAAAAAGTTATTTTTTCATAGATTATAAAAAATATAATGGCTTTCGGTAAAATTAACCATATATTTTCACTCCGCATAGAGCCTCGGATGATAAAATTATATTTTAGCAACAGATTTTTATTATCTAGTGACGGAAATTGGAGAGTAGGTTTGAATTCTGTAAACCAGCGACATAGTTTCAACATTTAGCGAAAGATAGTTTCATCTCTAAATGACATATAAATTTATAAATGTTTTAAAATAATTTAACATGATTTAAATTCGACATCTGAAACCCATGAAACAAAATCAGAATCGACAAATTAAAGTTTTTTTTTTTATAAATTAATTCATTACAGGCTAGATTTTTTTTTTTTGAAATAGATTATAGGCTAGAGTTAGGATTTTTTTTTTCTTGCTTACTCTTTCAATTTATTTATTTATGAACCAATAGCGTAATAGATGAATGAAATGCAACTTGGGACTAGAGTTAGTAAGTGCGAATGGGCTTGGGTTGCGACCATCACTAGTAACAAGCTAATTTAGTATATGGGCTAAGCCCATAGGCAAACCGTTTTGTCGTTGTTATGGATTTTTGTAGGCTTAAGACATTGACAGAGGCTTTGTCTAACACTGGCCCTCCTCGTCTCTCATAGATGTTTGTAGGCTAAAAGTACGTACCAGTGGCAATAAAGCGGATCGGTGTTGGATTTTACTTTTTCATACCCAATTATAAATTTTTTTTTTTTTCTTACCCTATGCCCCGGAAGAAAAATATAATTAACTCAAATCCCTATTTTCAGTAGAATAAGAGATTTATTTCCAAACAGGGTCGAATATTTTCAATATATTTAATTTTTTAACTTATATTTAAGATTATTTTTATCTATTTAAATTATCAAATTAATTTTCATCAAAATAAATTAAAAAACACTAAAAAATTTATAAAAGATCATTTCATATTAATCAATTCATACATAATTAATAAAGTTTATATTCACTAAAAATACATTAAGCTATTCATATAAATTTAAAAATTATTCTTTCAAATACTATAAAAAAAAATAGATAAACAAGTAAATTACTAATATATAAATATCAGGACATGGTACGGGGCAGCGTATACAAATACTCTTTCCGTCCCATTTCCATTAAATGACATTTCGGTTTCTTTGAAACCCAACCATATCCGATCAAAAGTCAAAAACTCATCCTTAAAAGTAAGAACATCCTCAACAATGGTCATAAATCATTCTCTATTTATATCATAAAAAACTCAATCTTCTATTTTAATTTATCTTCAAAATTTGTTTGTATTCCTATGATATTTTATATTTTACTCTTTATCTAAATTTTTTTAGTACAATTTTCTTGAAATTAATATAAATTTTTTTTATTAATACAACTTTCTTGAAAAGAGAAAAAAGAAAAAAAATAAAATATTAACAAAGAGTTATTTGTTGCTCATAAATAGGAAGAGAGAAAATATCACTCTCAAAAATTATAAGAAATTTGACTTTAAAAAATTGTTGATTATAACAAACTCATAAATATAAGTAAATTATGAAATAAAAATGGTGTTGGGGTTATTCTAAGAGCACTCCACTCAGCAGTCTTTTTTTTTTTTTTCAATATTATATTTTGATCGTTATTTCTGAATTTTGTATTATATAAAAAGTTTATCTTTTCAATTTGCAATAAAAATAATTTTAACTGTTAATTTTTAATATGCAAAAATCTTTTGCAAACGCTTACTACCAAATTTATCTTATGAATTACACATACCTTCATTTTATGCCATAGGGAATCCACATATATGTCACGAGAAAAACAACAATAAAAGGAGAATTATTAATTTAATATTCAAAACAAGATAAATAGAAAAATTAGCTGAGACATGTGTTCTATACAGTTTTTTTAAAATAAATTCGCTTTTTACACTAGTATTTAGGATAACCGACGTTTGTCTCCTAGGATATAACGGATTCCAAGTAGTTGTTGAACACACAATACTTATTTACAGCAAATTTTGAACTTGTCACATTCTCTATCACTTGAAAAAAAGAAGAAGAAGAAGAAAGAAAAAACTCTTCAAGAACAATCAAAGTAAACTCTTCAAAAAACTCTTGAAAGTTTAAGCCAAAACCACCTATTTATACTAGATGGAGGAGACATTGAATTAATTGTGATTAATTTCTTTTAAAAGCTGTCAATAATGTCTTTGTAACTCTCAAATAATGGTGAAATTAATCTTTGAAATATTAGAAATTAAAATTCCAAAAGATATGAAATTCAAAAAACCATTCTGGAACAGAATCCACACGGACATGTGGATCCACACAGGCTTGTGGATCCACATGGGCGTGTGCATGTGGATCTGCCTAGTACATACTGCAGGTAGAACGACACGACCATGTGGATCCACACGGGGTGGGTCAGTGGCCTGGCTGTGTGGATCCACACGGGAGTGTTGAATCCACACGAGCGTGACAGACAGCTGGTCGTGTGGATCAACACGAGAGTGTTGCCAAATTTTTTAGGAATAAAAAAAATATTCATAAAAATTGGGTCTGTTCAGAATTATGAGATTTTGAAATAACATTCGTGTACGTAGGTCGCGTACCCACGCATTGGCGCATCTTGGACCATGGATTTGGACCCCCTAGGCCTGAGCGCGCGAAAAAGATCCTTCCATTCTACTTTTCTTACCCATGTAAGAATGCATCTTTATATATAAACACAAGTATAACTTCAATTATTAGTGATGTGAAATAAACTCCCACACATTCACTTTTCACTTTTAATCTCCTTACCAAATAACTTACTTTGAACTTCAATTTTTATTCACATATTTTCCATTTTAAATATATGAATACATTAATTCATAGTGCTCATGTCAAGAAATATATATCTGAGTCTTTCTCCCAAAAACGAATTGTGAAATCTACCCAAATTATCCTATCAAAATAGCTCATAATCAATATATATATCCTAAAACTCCAAATTCAACAATAATTTATCAGAATCCAGATAAAATTATTTTGATTAATACCAAAATACCATCCATTGCTTCAACCACATCCCAGCCATTTAATTAATTACTGAATTGTCTTCATGTGACACATAATTAATTATCACATCTTTGAAAGTTGTTTTTCTTTATCAATTACAAGATATGGGGAGGAGATAATGAGACTCTTAAATTCTTCAACCAACTAGATTATAAGTGATTTTCATATATTTGAAAGTTATTTTTTTTTTACAAAAAAAATAAATTCATTTATTCAAACTAGCAATACATTATTGAGATATAAATATAAATTTGTCAAAAATTATAGAAAATAAAACAGTAAAAATTTACAGCACGTAGATTAATAAAATAATAAATCAGTACAACAATTACACATTTAAAAATATTATAGTAACTAGAATACATATGACTCTAGTTCTACAATATACTAATGGCCATAATCTGATTTGATATTTCTGTCTTATCGAATATAATTAATTTGTTTGAATTGCCCACACAAAAATAAAACGTCATAACAAGAAGATAAAAAACCAATCAACACAACAAGATAGTAAAATCACGAAAAACAATCAATCAAAATAAAGACATAATATATGTGAAATAACTACTTATTTTAGAAAATAAATTGATAGAATAAGATGTAAATGGATGATTTCAGACCAATAATAACCAAAAATTACTCATTTTTACTTAATAAAAATGAACTACTAGAAAAAAAAAAAAAGAGAAAAGTTGAAAGAAAAGAGGATAATATCTTTGAAAGTTGCTGAATTCAAAAAGATTGGTTTGTACTTTATTATTGCTTGACATAAATTAATTACATGATTATGTAAGCTACTAGTTAAATGTTAATTATTCCCAATCTTCACAAATTTAAATTAATTATTTAATATTTTCAAAGAAAATTTAACTATCCTTGCCTAGCTAATAATGAAATAGCTTCATTTGGTAGTAAAACAAAGGAAAAAAAAAAAAAACAAAATTGGTTGGTGATTATTAGGAGACAAAATCATCCATCCATTTTATAATTGAGAGAAAATGACATTTTGCTGCTCTAGTTGATCAAAAGGATCAAACAAAAATTATCCTTGACTATACATATTATATTAATATCACAACTTTAATTACTTGCCAAATTTAAAATGTTTTTAGTCACTAATTACTGAATTTGTTGACTAAATTTAGGAAATATTATGGATTTGGGGTTAATAAATCATTAATTAACACAAATAGAGAGCAGAGTTGAAAGGAGTTCAATTAGCTCAAAGTTATATATGTCTTCTAACTAAATAATGGAAGTAATTAAGATGTGTATATATGTTATCAGTTATCACAGCTTGTCATATATATATATATATATATTATATGAAAACAATTTTCTTTCAATAATTATTATTTATAACAGCATGTAGATTTACAATATTATTTTTAATTTGGCAAAAAAATTTATTATTGATTTTTCTTTATATATTTTATTCAATTTATTTATTTTTTCTAAAAGACAAATTGTAAAGAGATGGAATCTCTCTATCATGACTTTTCACATATTAGTAGTTTATTCAATTTATTTATTTTTCTTTATATATTTTCAGTTATTTTTTAAAAAATAATTTTCTAGTAATATTGAATAGGCAAATTGGCAATGCCGGTCACCCTCAACTCTGTCTATGGAAAATGACTTTGGTATATTTAATTATTTGTAGCTTGTGCTCGTAATAATCAAACTATATAAGCTGTGAAATTAACTCTAAGATAACATTTTACTCGGTATATTGATAACATATATTACATAATCGGAGATTCAATGTTATTTAATTAAAATAAGGTAAATTTTTTTGTATCCCCTGTAATAAGAAATGATATATTATATAATAATTTATTTTGGCATTTAGTTTTTTTTCTTTTCTTTATTAATTACAAGTTGGGAGAGGAGAATGATCGAATCTGAATTACATTTGAGACTCCTAAAATCTTACTGGACCACAAGTAATTTCTATTTTGGCTTTTAGTTGATGTTACCTAAATGGAAGACTCCCGATTTCTGGTAAAAATATTATAAAGCCGATTAATTTGACTATAATTCTTGATATATTTGCAGTCTATTCAAAGCAATCAATGCTGGTTATAGATTTATTATTCAACATTTTTTGTCAAAAATTTCAAAAGGTGAAAAAAGGTCTTTTTTTCTCTTAAATTATAGATCTCCATCAAGTTCGAAATATAATAAACAATACGTTTAAAATTTAAAAATAAACAATTTATTCTTTTAATGGGCATATCTAATGAGAATTCAAATTAGTAAATAATCAAAATTTTAAAAAAATATTTAGAAAAAAAAAAGTTGGATAAAAATAAGAAAATATTTGCAACAATATATGTTAAATAAATTGCTCATATAGTCATATATTATGACTCCAATATCTTTGTTTGTTAGATGAAAAATCTCTTTATAATGGTTCAGTTTGTTACAATACATTAATTGTAAAGTTATTTTTGAGTTTTCTAATTAGAGTTTCTTCCCCCTTTTTTTTTAAGACTTGTGTAGACTAGAAATGGACGTTTTTATATTAATTTTAGATTTTCAAACAAGTAAAGTGTGAATAAAATAACCATGGCAACAAGTGAAAGTTAACTGCATATAAAATTACCGAAATTTGTATTATTTGTATGTAAATCAAATTTTTTTATTTTGTAATATTAATATTTTTAAATTTTATAAATTATTATAAAAAAATAGTTACTGATCAATTTTAATAAGTTATTAGCCGAAAAATTGACATGACGATGACATGATAGTAGAATTTTGTCATGTCACTTGACACATAGGACTTAGTGACATGTCAGATGCCAAATAGGCGCCACATATGCTATTTTTTAATTAATCGGTTTAATTTTTAACCCATTCGAAAATCTAATGTGGTATCTATTTAGTATCGGATGTGTCACCATGTACCATGTGTCAAGTGACATGGCAAAATTTAGTTGTTATGTCAGCTTTCCGGCTAACAACTTATCAAAATTGATTGATGATAATTTTTCAATAATAATTTATAAAGTTTTAATAATTTTAGTATTACAAAACAAAAAATTTTGGTTTAATTACAAATAATATAAAATTCAATGGTCATAGTATAATTAACTTCATGTGAAAATGGGTTCGGATTATGTTTCAATTTAGTTTATAAAGCTATCTTTCAAGGTCTAATGTGTTATGTTTCCATTGCATGTGTGTGTTTTTTTGTTAAATTTTTTGGTTTGAAATCTAGAATTAGTTGGGCTAATTTAGAATGTGTTGAATGCAATCTATTTTAAAAATATTTGAAGTAGTTTTAGATTCAAGTTCCAAATCTCAAATTAATTAAATTGAAGTATTTTCGTGTCAATTTATCTATAC
Organism: Balakata baccata; assembly: GCA_949630135.1. Classification (NCBI taxonomy): domain Eukaryota; kingdom Viridiplantae; phylum Streptophyta; class Magnoliopsida; order Malpighiales; family Euphorbiaceae; genus Balakata; species Balakata baccata. Next base: position 73,580 of record CATIWF010020016.1, on the reverse strand, counting down.
ATTTCAATTTTTTCCATTATATGTATTCTATAATATTTGATCAGTAATCTTTAAATACAATTTTTTTTTATAAAAAAAAAGTGAAAATTCAAATTGAAACTTTTTACAGTCATCCCTTGACTTTTCTTCTTTTGCAATTAAACCCAACTCGATCATTACTCATTAAAAAAATTCCATAGACACCAGTAGAAAGGGCAATCAAACCCCCCGCCCCCCTTCTACGGCAGAGGAAACCATATCTCGAAATGGGATAACTTTCTTTCATTTGAATTGGTTTATCACTCCTCACGACTGAAAAATTCATTGAATATATGAGCTTTACAAATTGAATTTTTTACGAAAACAAGGTTTTTACTTTTTCTTTTTTAATTATTTCCATCATTGCCCGTGTTTCATCTTTTCTTTTTTTTTTCCCTTCTAATTCAGTTTTAAAATATAACCAAACATTAGGAGAAATGGCTTTTTATGCGTATTTTTCTGAAATTGCTGCCTTTTCTAGCATAGTGGCATGTAGCCAGCTGCTAAGAGATGACATATTTTGCTTGTCGATAATAATAATAATAATAATAATAATAATAATAATAATAATAATAATAATAATTATAGGAATTTAATGTGAAAATTTGAAAATTAAAATAATTAAATCACGATAAAATCATTTATCTCAAAATATTTTACGTTTTATGTATATTAAAATTGACAGTAGTAAATTTATTAGGACTTATTTTCAAAAAAATAATTTATTAGGACTTGATTGAAAACAAAGACAAGAAGAGTCGTTTGTTTCCCTTTCTGGGAATTTGAGAAGTCGACCAAGTGTCATTAGTCAAAGAAAGGGTCTGAAATCAAGGCCATGTAATTTTCCATACATCTCTTTTGATTTTCCTACAGAAAAGCCCACTTTTCTTGCCTCGTGATCCCCAAAAACAATAAATAAATAAAGAAAAAACCTAGTCAAACCATACTGTGAGTTGAATTTCATCCACCAATATTGCATGAATTTATTCATATATCAATTAATAAAATATAAATATATTTATTATTCAGAAACTTATATTCAGTATTAATTACTTGCTCATCTGCGCTTATATTTCTCATTTTTTGACTGGAGCAATGCCAGGATCATACTTCATTTTTCATTATTCTTCTATACTTATTTTTTATTAATTTATTTGGTGAGGAAGATAAATTTTTAAAATTTTCTTTTTTCTATCTCCATATTTTTTCTTTTTCACTAATCAATTACTATATAGTAAGGGTTATAGAGTGTTGAAAAATGAAAAGTATTCTCAACAATTATTGTAAAATTATTTATAAAAGAAAAATAAAAATCCAGACAAATACATAATTCTTGTGTTATAATGATCAATTAAATTATTGACAAAGTGAATTATTAATGGTCAGTCCACTTCCTAAAGTTGGGATATTGTATATACTACTATATATAGAGGCAAAAAACTTAGCTCTTTCCATCAATTAGCATCAATTACAATTTGCTAAAAAGCTTAAAACCCTTCTGCCCAACATATTAATTTACTAAAACAATGACTCCAGCTCCAAGTTTTTCCGATTCGGACTCATTGTTCAATTTTGTGGTGCGCGAGGGCAACGGTGTGAAGGGCATGGTGGATTCAGGCCTATCAAAGGTGCCACAGCCATACATACAACCCCAGCAGGAGAGAATTGACAAGCTAAACGCAACTCTAAATGAGAACCCACCTATTGACTTGTCAGTGCTAGATGGTCCTGACCATGATAAGGTGGCTGACCAAATTGCTAGAGCCGCTGAGACTCTTGGGTTCTTTCAGGTGGTTAACCATGGCGTACCGGTGGAGTTGCTGGAGTCACTCAAGGATGCAGCTCATAATTTCTTTGGCCGGCCATCTGAGCACAAGGCTGCCTATCGTAAGGGTGTAAGCCCTAGCCCATTGGTTAAGTATGGAACAAGTTTTGTGCCAGAGAAAGAAAAGGCTTTGGAATGGAAAGATTATCTTAGCATGATATACACTAATGACACTGAAGCACTTCAATTTTGGCCTCAAGAATGCAAGTAAGTACTTTTTTTGCACGATATATGTTCTCTTTTTTCTACCATTAAATTTTATTAGATAAGAAATTTATTTATTTTTACGTGAAAATTTGTTTTAATTGACTTGATCCGTCACAAATTCAATATTAAATTTTGTAGGGACCTTGATGCTAATTCGTCAAAATATCAATAAATAAATGATATGAGTCAATACCTAATATGCTACTAGTTCATGAGATTAAGACACAAATATTTTTAATTTCTTGCCACTTAAATATTTATATAAAATAGTATATACAGAAGGATTCAATATATATATATATATATTAAAACAATTCAAAATTGTAATTTTACTGTGCAGGGAAGTGGCTCTCGAGTATCTAAAAATATCAATTAAGATGGTTAGAAAACTAATAGAAGTTCTGATGGGAAAACTTGGAGTGGAAGTTGAGGATGCAAAAATAGAAGCACTAATGGGGATGAAGATGGTGAACATGAATTTCTATCCAACATGCCCAAATCCTGACCTCACTGTTGGCGTAGGACGCCATTCGGATTTGGGCACTCTCACTGTTCTGCTGCAAGATGGAATTGGTGGACTGTACGTCAAAGTGGAAGAGGACATTGGTTCCAACAAAAAGGGGGAGTGGATGGAAATCCCACCAATCCCTGGTGCTTTAGTCATCAATATCGGTGACACCTTGCAGGTTCAGACTAAATTTTCATGCATATAAAGTAAGAATATTTTACTTAAACTAGTGAATTTTTTGTGTAGATATTGAGCAATGGAAGGTTCAAAAGTGCAGAACACAGAGTACGTACTACAAGCACAAAATCAAGAGTGTCGGTCCCAATTTTCACCATCCCAAAAGCAACAGAAAGAATTGGACCATTGGCTAAAGTGGTGGAAAATGATGGAGTAGCTCGTTATAAAGTGGTTATGTTTGGTGATTATATGAACAATTTCTTTGGCAATGCCCATGATGGAAAGAAGTCTCTTGACTTTGCGAGGATGGATTAGCTAGGCTATATATATATATATATATAAGAAATAAATAATAACAGATTAATGTTATATAAATCTCTATTATTATTTTGAGTCCTCATTAACTGAATTTAAATGAAAATTTTACTTGCTATTCAAACAAAAAAATTACTTTACTAGAATAATTAACTTTCTGGATGTAAAGGAAAACATGTTTTCCAACTACATATGTTGATTTTTCGTCAGTATGTATATTATGTTTTAAATCAACCTTTTTGTGATAATAATAATAATAATAATAATAATAATAATAATAATAACCTTCATTAATAAGTACTTAAATAATTTCTTCCTTTTCATTTTAACTTATTATTCTTAACTAGAGGAATTCTTAGGTAGAATATATATACTATATTATCTATAAATTAATTCAATTATTAAATAATATATATATTGCATTTATTTCAATTAATAATAATAAAATAATTAAGTGTATATCAATAAGCGATTGACAAATATAGTATATTTAAGAATTTCTCTTCATAACTAATAAAAAAATAAAATTCATTTGTCTATTCGGACAATGATCTGATATGGGAAAGTCTTCATCTCGTTGGAGCAATTTAAATATCCAAATCTTGATGACTGAATAAAAGAGAAAAATCATTTTGAATTTCAATCTTTCTCATATATATATATATATATATATATATATATATATATATATATATATATATATATATATATATGTTTCTTATAGTTCTTGCAAATTACGAAACTAACCTAGTTTGATTCGGATATCTCCAAAGTTCAATTTAGTTCCCTTACGTCAAAATTCAATTCAATTTATTTTAATTCAACACTTTTATTAGATTTTTATCTATTTTTGAATGAAATCTCGATGTGTACATACTACTAGTCTCTCTATTTCTTTTTCATTATTATCTCTCTTTTCAGTTTTCACCCTTCTCTTTTCTCTCTACCTTTCCTTTTTTTTTCCCCCTGAAACTTGCATCATGACAAATATGTGAATTTCATTCAATAAAAAATGGATCAAAAATTAGTGGAAGAAACAAATCGAAAGGAAGCAGCTGGTTCAAAATCAGTGCTCGATTTGTTCGGAAAAAAAAATTGTTTTAATTGAAAAATCACCCAACATTTGATTGATTTACGAAAGATGTCAAATTTGCAAAGCTCATGCCTCTGTGTAGTCATTATTCTAACCTGATTAGAGCTTTATATCTCTAAATAAATAAAAATATGATAGTCATCCTTTAAGACTAACTAAGAGTGCAAAATCTGATCAAATTCAAATTCATTTGAATTGAAAACCCTAATATAGTAATTAGCAAGCAAAATTTTACAATTAATATATTTAATTGGTCATTAATAATCAATTTACAAATTTTTTTTTTATTGCAAATAGTGAATATCTTGCTGACTAATTACAGAGAGCCTACAAAAATTGCGTTTTTATTATGCAACTTTTCTGAAGACGGTGATTGCCTGCCTGCTAATTTACTCAATGTGATAAGCTTGTCTGTTATGTGAAGGTGCTGGCGTTTCAAATTTTATTGATTTTTTTTTTTTTAAAAAACTTCCCATAAAAAAAAAAAAAATATATATATATATATAAATGTCCATATCGATGATGTATGAGCATATCAAGATACATACACGATTATATAATAAAAATTTATTGTTGACAAAATGGGCATTGGTTATTTTCAACAGTTGTCCACTTCAAGAATTCTTCTGAGATTTCTATTAAAAAAAAAAAGAAAGAAAAAAAGGAGTAGGTTGCTCTCTGTCTATTTCAAACTTCAGTTTTAGTTTTATTCGAAATAATGTCCCGAAAGTCAAGTGAAAATTTTAGAAAAAGCAAAAAGAAAGTTAATTTGACTATCACGAGCAATGCTAATAAACAATGTTGACAAATTTTTAAAAGACTGTTTGATATTTACTATCTGATTGGTTAATAATGACTGAGAAATGTTAAGAAGAGAGAAAGAAAAAAAAAAGGAACGTGCTTGTTCGAATAATATTCTGATAGATGGTAATTTTCAGATTTGAAGCGCATATATGTCCTTTTAATCGTGCAAGTGGGGGGGTTGTTGGAAGCAGAAAATAGTTTGTATTGAGAAGAGTTATAAGTTTAGATTAAAATTAGAGATTTTAAAATTTTAAAATTTTATAATTTAACTGAAATATGTAATTAAATATTGCATGACATGAAAATATATTTTTTATGTTAATTTTAAATATTTATCCATAACTTTTAGCAAAATATATTTTATAACTATTATGGATAATATCCATTTGACAAAATCATCCCATAATTTTAAGAACAAAATAGAAAAATAAAAGATTTAAACAAATTTTTTAGAACTGAATTCACCAAGTGCACAAATAAAAAAAAGACAAAAAAATTTAGTCGTATTGATGAGATTCTTTTATTAGTCACAGATATATGATCACAAAATTTTTTCATTGAACAGAAAAAGGAAAAATTGAGAGAAAACAAAAATTTTCTCCTGTGAACCATTCGGTTCCTTCCCTAGAACGCCCCACCCCCATTTTAATCCTTCTGCAGAAGGATTAATGGGTGGTGGTTGGGCAGTTGATTTTAATTTTCTGAAATTTTTTTGACTTTTTATTTTTTTAATTAAAAATTAATGATATAATGATAGTACAATAATTATATAATTTATTTTTTAGCTACCACCATTAATTATAAAATTAATATTTTCTTATATTAACTATAGTAATTACTTTAATATACCATTATAGTTAATTTAATTAACAATTTAATTAAATTATAATAATTTTAATTAACACTTTAATTAAAATTATAAATAGAAAAAATAGTTAAAATTAATCTACATTAATTTTAACTCAAAAAATATAAATGATCATTTCTAATTAAATTACTCATCACATCTATAAATAAAGACTAGCCAAATAATTTAGTTTTGGTGTGACTTATAAGGTTAATAATTTTATCGGAATGGAAATATAATATTAACTCCTTAAAATTATATCGAACACTATTTCTGAATTCCTCGTATACCCTGATACATTAAATATCTTTCCGGAATTTTTCTTTTAATTACCGATAAAATCTCAAATATTAATTTGACATCTAAATCATAATATTAAGTCCTCTCATTATGATTCCAATCTTGATTAGGATCGTAGCATGTCAAACTCTATTAGTCAATATACTAATGAATGATAATTTGCGTTCTGATTAAAATAATAGTTATCATTATTAATCTAATTAGTAATTCAATATTACATTGAGTAAGTTATATTTTTCCTAGTCAGAAATTTATTTTATTAGAACTAAAATATCAACTCCATTATAATCTTGCCCTGGTGCTATAGGGTAACAAGTTTTACTATTGGTAATCTCATGTCTCATTACATGACTAATTGTGGTGATTATGAGTCATATTACTAAGCGTGAATAGCCCAGTACAAAGTAAAAGTACCTCCATATTTATCCATGAAAAGACAGTCTTGACACCTCAAGTCAAAAAGACTTCGAGTCGTAAAAGAATCATATATTATGATTAAGATAATAACTGTTGACATCTAACACTATCTGTGCAGTTATTATCAGATATCACTATTCGATATTTTTAACTCTTTAAAAATCCACTGGTTTATCTATATATCATTATATCATGGATAATAAAATTATTTCTCAAAATAAATTATGTGATAACTTATACGTTCAATAAATATCAAATTTATTGTCCTATACTAGTTATGAACATTTTTGAAATTATCTTTTACTAGAAATATTTATCTCATTATTATAATTATTATTATCGATAACTTGATAATAAATTCTATGTGGATAATCAAAGGACTACATATTTCATAGTATAAGTAACTACTGTATTCATAACTTAAAACGTGTTTATTGTAGTATATTATTTAATATATAACAAGCAGTAAATGCATTAAAGTATACACGTCACTGATAATAAGGATGTAAGTGCTCCTCACGTTTCCCACCCAAGAGCAGATGGTAGAAGGCTGGAAAAGGGAAAAACATAGTTATATAATTTATTTGAGTTTTGTCAAGTTTAGGAGCAAAAAGATTACTGTGTAGATCGGTTTGTTTGGATTCGCAACCATGGCACACCTTTGCATACTTGGGGATAAATTTTTCTGGCTTGTAGGAAATCTTAGAGGTAACTATGTCTGTCTTGATTATCGTGCAACAAATAGAACAAGATTTGATATTGCTAGAATCATGATCTGCAAAACCATACGTAAATTTATCAATGAAAAGATCCATTTTCGTATTGATAATGAGTTATATGAAATCAACATCATATACAGAGGAACCATGTACCGAATATTTTGTTCACGAGGGTGATAGAAAACTTGTTCTCGGTCAATTCCCATTCTTTCCAAATCCATCAGATATGGTTTTGTCTTCAACTGGTAACCAATCATCTTATTTTGGTGACTAGCCATTAGCATGTGCAATGAAGTTTTTTCCTTGCATAGACTAAATGAAACTTTTTATAGTGTTCACTCTCCTTCTTTCCGTCATAGAGCTGACAATTTGTAATACGATACGATTAAACAATACGGATTTAGACACAGAATTTGAATTTAACAAATATGGATTAAACAATACGGATTAGATGGATATGAATTTGAATTTAACAAATATAGATCATAACCGTGTCAATACGATTAAGACACAGAAAAAACCGTATCACAAGATTAAAAACGATTAAAAATATATAAAAAATTTAATTATTTTAATATCAAATTATATAAAATATTTAAATATAATAAATTTATAATATATTATGTTAAAATTAATTTTATTAGTATATTTTATATATGAATAAATATAAATGAATATTGTATAGCTATTATTTTTATAATTTATTAATATTTATGTTTATTCATGTATAATTATGTCTCATGTCGTATATGTATATATATGTAGACACATTTTGCTGTTTATGTTTAATCGTTTTGTATATTAGATATGTATACGAGACACACCATGATTATACACGATACGAAATAAGATACAAAACAAAATAAGACACGACACGATTAAATACGATACAAAATAAAATATGATACGACATGAATTGTCAGCTCTACTCTATCCTTTGCAATCTTTGGCTCAAGATGGCACGTCTTCTAACAAAAATAAAGGCTCACCCGAAAAGACTGTTATTAGTGGTGTGTATGCCTACATTTACTTCTTTTTATATATTAAATAATATATCACAATAGATACATATATATTTCACATTCATAATAAATAAATATTCAAATTGTTAATTAAATTATGAATGTAATAGTTACATTACACTATGAAATATACAATTCATTGATTATCCACAAAGAATTTATTATCAAGTTATTGATAATAGTGAGATAAATATATCTACTAAAAGATAATCTTAAATATGTTCATAACTAGAAAAAGACAATGAATTGGATATTCATTGAGACTTCTAGATTATCACATGGTTTATTTTGAGAAGAAATCTCATTCTCTATGATATAATAATATTTAAATAAACCAATGGATTCTTAAAGAGTTAATGGTACTGAATAATGATATTTGATAATAACTGCACAGATAATGCTCAAAGTTAACAGTTATTATCTTAGTTATGATATATGAGTCTTTTATAACTCAAAGTTCTTTGATTTGAGATGTCAAGACTATCATTTCATTGGTGTTTGCGGAGGCGCTCTTTCCTTGTACCAGACTATCCATACTTGGTAATCCGGTTCGTAGTCACCATAGTTAATCATGTAGTAAGACATGAGATTACCAATAGTATGACTCATTACCCTACATCACTAGGGCAAGATCCTAATAGAATTAATATTTTGGTTTTGATAAAAAAATATGACTTTTCAATGTAAAATCGATATTATTAATTAGATTAATAATGATAGGTCCTATGAATTACTGTATATGGTTATGTTTAGATTGATGACCGAAGAAGTATTTTATACTCATGGAAACCAACTCTACTCTTATCAATACTGTTTCTGCTCTAATCTCTCTTTCTCCCTCATCTTATTTCAAAACTACATTTGGAAGTAAAATAGATTTTCTTTATGAATTCCACCACATCCCTAATGAAAAGAAAACCCCTATTACTGAGATCCCTTTTCTCAACCCTTATGATACCTATAATCAATCAAAGACTACCTAAAAGACACACTTCAAGTCTCTTGTCCAGAAGCCTAATAAATCCGTCAAGGAGTATGTCCAATTATCATCTTTTGATCACTGCACGATTAAAGCCACGTGAAAAGAACAGTTCATCTCCTTAGAAATTCCTCCTGAATTTCTACCAATGTGGAAAAAGGAAGGTTTCTCTCACCTTCATTTTGGTGCTATCCGTCTTGCTCTTTTCTATCATGAGAGGAAATGATTGCAAGTCTTTGCTCGATTGGCCTTATTAGACACCGGATATCTCCAGTATCAACATGTTGTTATTGGTATTGTCGAGACTTCTCTGAATATCATGATAGTCTTGTTTACCTTTTTTCCCAATTTCAACTTGTCCCTTAAAGATCCTTATATGCTTTATGCACTAAAGGTTCAGGTTCATATCATTGGTGCTCCGTAAGTTATGTCTGCTACTCTTTATTACCAACTAATTTACAGAGTTTAGAATCATGCTCTAGATCTTTCAGCTCCTGTCTCAAACGATGCATTATTCATAGTAGCAAATGCTTAACATGTGTCAACTTGTGTGCACATCCCAAGACAGATTTCCTGGGATGAATTGGTAAAGCTGTTACCAGACACATGGTAACCAACTATGAAAAAATTTATAATACCTCTCAACCAGTTCAAAGTCTAGAATCTTGTTTTATAAAGAAAGCTAATAGTATTGTAGAAACAAAATTCATTAAAAGCACAGAAACCAGCTCCAGTACTTCTATATTTGCAATACAGTTTATGATCTAGCCAGTTGAAGTCGAGGAAGGATTAAGAATTACTGGCTTTGATTCTGATGGCAAACCATGTTATGCTATGTACTAAAAAGATCACAAGGTGCTAGATATAGACTGTCTATATGATTCCTATTATGAAAAATATGAAGATTCTCATAGGAAACAAAAGTAGAAGAAGAAAAAAGCCCATATGGGTTCTGACAAAATTATGAAAATAAGGTTTGATAATCATGATCCTTTTGTTGGCCTACTAGAACAATCCAGTAGAAAATATGACTATATAGTCAACTACTCTAAATTTCCCTCTTTCAGAGCTAAAATACCAACACCAACTTATCCTGATTGGGATGATCATACTCAGGAGCCTCCTCAGCCTCTAGAGCCACCATCTCTTGCTCCTCCTCTTCCAGCTTATAACAAAGGTCTAAAATGGCTTAAGAAAAATAAGTCACAGTAGATTCCAAAAGTCAAAGTTAATCCTCTTCCTCAACTACTTCTGGTTCCACTAGTCTGTATATTGACTAATAGAGTTCGACGCTCTGTAATCCTAATCAATATCGGGATTATAACGAGATAATTTAATATTATGATTTAGATGTAAAATCAATATTTGAGATTTTATCAGTGACTAAAAGGAAAACTCCGAAAGGATAATTAGTGTGTCCAGATATATGAGGAAATCAAAAATAGTGTCTGATATAATATTAAAGAGTTAATATTATATCTCAATTTCGATAAAAATTATTGACCTTATAAGTCACACTTAAATTAAATTATTTAACTAGTCAATATTTATAAATGTAGGGATTAATTTAATTGAGAATTAAATTAGAAATGATCACTTATAATTTTTTTTGTTAAAATTAATATTGATTAATTTTAACTATTATATATATATATAATTTTAATTAAAGTGTTAATCAAAATTGTCATAATTTAATTAAATAGTTAATTAAATTAACTATAGTAGTATATTAAAGTAATTATCATAGTTAATAGAAGAGAAAATTAGTGATAATTAGAAATTGAACTATACTATTTTTGCACATCATTAAATCATAATTAAAAATAAAAATTATTTTAAAAAAATATTTTTTACAACCACTCTCTCTACCAAATTCATTAAAAGGGTTGTTTTTTTTTTTTTTTTTAAATCTTCTACTTCCGCTTCTTCATTTTGCACGAGAGCAAAAATTTGGTTTTTTTCATTCTCATATTACATGAGTATTAAAAGAAAATATTGAAATTTTTTTTTAAAGTATTAATAGTTTATAAATTAAAAAAAAATATTTTGTGATTATACATCTATGATTAGTAAAATTTTTTATTAAAAATAACTAAAACTTTTAATTTTTTTTGCTTAGTTTGTATATTTGGTAAATTCGGCTCTTAAAAATTTGTCTTAACCTTTTATTTTTCCATTTTATTTTTAAAATTATGAGATGATTTTGACAAACAAATATTATTAATAAAAGTTACAAAATATATTTTGTTAAAATTATGAATATAAATGCTCGAAATTAATTTATAAAATGTATTTGTATGTTATATAATATATATTTCAGTTAAATTAAAAGTTTTTAAAATTTTTAATTTTTACAAAGATCAAATATTGTTTATTTGTTTTTACTTCCAACAAAGAGAACCTTTCGTGAAGCATACACCGACGATATGAATATGGAACACAGTGAAGCAAATATTGGTGAAAGGAGTAAGGGTCAGATTCATCAGGATAATAGCATGGGTCAGGGTGAAGATAATCTTTTTCCTACTCAAGAATGTACTTTGCCTAAGGTGGGAAATAAAGCTGCTACCCGACCATTTAATTCCCCTGCAAATTTTACCTTATCCAAGGAATCTCATCCATTGGTGGCCCCCACAACAGCTGCTCTTTTTAATGGTAATGCAGATTGCTTTTCCTCCAAAAAAGCTATATCCTCGGTGTATTGCTTAAATCAAGCCACTACATTTATTGATCCTATAAACCAATCTTTTCCGAAGAGATTTGGAAGTTTCATTGGACCCCGCAACTAATAAGAGAGCTAGCTCTATCTTTCCCTTTACAAAACCTTTTGAAGCCGACTAAGCCCACTCGCTATCCATTATTTTCGGAATTTCTCCTTTTTCTAACCCCCCTTAGGCTGAAACACCGTAAGCCCTCTACCTATCCGTCTATGTCCACCAGCCCCTCTCCCTTTTCTAAGTCCACCTATCCTTTGCAGCCCACCAGGCCATCTTCTGTTCCTAAGTCCTTTAAGCTAACCAGCCTTTCTACTAAACCTTGCAATTTTGTTCCTATTGAGGGGGCCGCCTCACTATTCCCTTATCCTTTAAGCCGACACTTCCCCCCTTCATCCTCTCGAATAGCTTCACCCCCCCTCCATTTTTCTTCTTCTTCTTCTTCACCAATCTCTACCCCCCCTCTCATGCCATCTTTTCGGTCAACAACCCCTTCACCTCTTTTAAATACCTTCTTACCTATTAACACTCTGGACATATCAAATAACATTGCTGGGACCCAGTTTCTTCCTTTGGATCAAGTAGAACCAAGCTGCCATCCTAAGAAGGGACATAAAACCTTGGCTGAACTTATATCTTGTTTGGCTAATTTGAAGAACAAAACGTTTATAAGAAAGTCTAGCAGAATTGCGAAAGGCAAGAATGCAACTTCTCATTCAATTTGGAAACCATCTGATAGTGATATTGCATGTATGAATCGTAGCAATTATATCTCTATGGCTTCTCAAAACTCTATTGAAGCTGTAGAGACTCTTGAGTTAGGGAAGCTCCTGGGTTTTCATTTTAATGTTGATGATGATCAAATTATACAAAATCTGACTGACACCACCGACAATGACTTCCTTCTTTGGAAGGACTCCAAACACTAAATTCATCTTACTCCTTGTTTGCTCTTTCTTTGGTGGAGCTCTAGAGGCCTGAGTTTCGTGACTTTTTGGACCTTGTTCTTGCATTGGTGGGGAATTATTATGATTATTAAGATTGACCTTAAACACCTTTTGCATACTTTCTAGCTTGTCTATATGCTGTGGGTTCAGTGGTTAAATATCTAATGGAAAGTGATTTTGAGTGGTAGATAAGGCTTGCATTTTTCAATGGCATTTTCATGGGGTGGTTGGGACATGGATAAGGTGGTTAGGTCAAGCGGGTCTTTTCTATATGAGAACATGTGGTTAACAGGTGGAGAAGGTGTGGGGCTTTGTGTTGACATGTGGTATCTAAGTGGATCAAATTTGGGGATGGAGTTTGAGTTTTTTTTTTTTATAATCAATATTTATTTTATTTTATAGAGGATGAGGAGAAAAATCTACTTAATTAAAAACTGAAATGATGAAAAAATTTCTCACTAAAACTAAGCAGGCAGGCAAGCTTGAGCAAAAAAAACAAAAGGACCTTGCTTCTAGCTAAACGGAAAATAGAAAAAAGATCTGAAACAAAGCACAGCGAACATAACCCATAAGCAAAAACAAACAAAAAACCTGTCAAAACAAGAGCAAAAAGGAAAGCCAAAAAACTGCCTAGTGAACATGTAAAACCAAAAAGCAAAGCTAAAGAGGATGATCACGATGCTGACATCTCCTGTGCCTAACATTGCTCCAAGATTGCACTCCAATAGGCGATAAGATGAGAGATGACATGTTGTAAGGGAAATGTGGATGCGCAGACTTAAACCAAACCCACACTCTGAAAAGAATTACGTGAATTGTCGCTAAGTAATCCAGGTTTGCGTCTTGAAAGCACCTTGCATTCCTTCTTAATCAAAGAGACCAAGAAATCGAGTAGATTAAAGTGGTCCAAAATTCACACTGAAACTTTCCATAAACCAGACCTTCCTAACAAAAGTTGAACTCGGCCAAAGTTTTAGGAAGAACAGACAGTAAACCCCACCAATTAAAAAAGAAGCTCCATATTCTCCAAGAAAAGGGGCAATGCAAAATAACGTGACTAACAGTTTCACCAAAATGCCCACAAAACAAACAAATGTTGGATGAAATTGTACACATACTTCTACTGAAAAAGAAGTCATTTGAAGGTTGCAAATTTTGGAAGGCGAACCACCCAAAGATATCAATTTTTACAGGCATAAGATTCAACGAAACAAAAGGCAAGTTCAGCATAGAACTATACCTGCATAACATAAAAGAAGAGTAGGAAGAATGTACTGTATAATGGTCTCCTTTGTTGACAGCCCACATGACTTGATCTGAGGAAACTACAACCAAAGAGACACATGCCAGAGAAGCCAATAGTTCAGCGGAGCGCACAACCTTAGAAGCAGATAAAGGCCGAACCCATCTAAAGTCCCAGCACCAAAGACCATCTATCATGGAACCCATACTGCTAATGAAAGCATTAGGATCTGCCAAAATAGCAAAAAGGTTGGAGTATGTCTCAGCTAGAGAAGTGTTTCCATACAATAGATCAATCAAAAACAAAATGCTTTACCCATTTCCAACCTTGAACATGATGTTCTTTTGTAAGAATCGTGAGAATCATCATTGGAGGTATAAGTGGTAACAATGCCTCTCCATATCGCTGACAAAGAAGGTTTATTACGGACATAATCCACATAAGGCATGCCGTACTTGTGATAAATAATTCTGGACCATAACTTGTTGTCTCCTGGTACCAACTTCCATAACCATTTGAATAGAAGAGCCTTGTTGTGAATTAAGATGTCGCAAATCCCAAGGCCTCCCCAGCTCTTAGGTTTTAGTAGACTACCCAATTAACACAATGTATTTTCCTGGAGGAATCACCCCCACTCCAAAAGAAAGCTCGAATATGTTTGTTAATAATATTGGCAAGAGAGATAGGCATTTTAAAAATGGATAAGTAATACAGAGGAAGAGATGTGACACTAGCCTTGATGAGGGCTAATCGGCCAGCCTGAGAGAGTATCCTACCCTTCCAGAAAGCAAGCCGCTGTTGTACCTTAGAGATGATAGACTGTCAAGTTGATAACCGAGAGGGATAAGCACCAAGAGGTAAACCCATATAGGATTTGGCTTGATTATTGGTCAACAATCTTCGAAGTTCTGCTTTTATTTTTCAAAAGAGAAGGGGGATTATCTTGCCCTGTATCCTAAATTTCGGGAGAAGTTGTTTTATCACTTTAATCTATAATTAAAATGGTTTTTTCCCTTATTCTTATTAATAAAATAAATATTGTTTATAAAAAAAATCGAGCAAATAACCGACTAGAAAACCTCTTACATATTCAAGAAAGAGCTGAGGCAGTAATTAAGTATCATAATGAGAAGAATTTGTCTCCAAGAACAGAGGCGAGATGGTAAAGAGCCTTGGCCCCTTGAAGAGATGTCTCGTCACTAAAATGCGAATATTTTTTTTTTGTACATGAAAGTGAGCTAGACTCTCGCAAGCAAAATGACAAGATTTTAGATGTACTTTAAAATAGAACAGAAACCTTGAATTCTATATATTCTGAGATGGAAATGATATAATAACATTATATACATAATTCATTTCTCTTTTAAATTAAGAAGTTGGAGACTAGATGAGTATAATGAAAGAAGAGAAATTATTACCGTCAGTCCTGGCTAGCTTTGAGGGTTAGAACACTGCACTGAGTCACTGACCATGGTTTTCTCCATTTAATTAAGTGAATGACCCCAAAAAAAGGATGAAAAATAAAGCAATATATCTATATATATATATATATATATTGTTTGAAATAGTCCAACAAGTACTGCGAGCATTGCTGTAGTTACATGAATGATACGTCATTGCAATTGGACAAAGCAGATGCGCCTACCCTTTTAATTTGATTAGTATTAATTATTTTAATTTCATCCATTGGATCGGTTTTACTTTTACAGAATAATCTAATAATATATTATATTAATATGTCAGTATGTAAAATAATGACAAAGCATGATTATATATATATTGATGAATGGAAATCTAATTTAGAAACAAATAGTGTATATATATCATACTTAATTAGCACTGTATATAAAGTACATAATAATTAAGTATCATTGGAGTGGTTAATAAAATTTCAATTTTAGAAGATTTTGTATATGAAATAGTTACAGTGACGACAGAGCCAGGACCCCTTAAAAAATTTATTTATTTAAAGTATATATATATATTTTTTAATTAATTAATTAAAAATTCATTTAAATTTATTTATTTTAGTACAACTTAATTGCTCCTTATCTATTTTTTCTATAAGAGTAAATATAAAAAATAATATAAATTTACATATTATTATATATATTTTAAAAAATTAAGAGGGATAATTAACTTTAAATATATTGCATGAATTAAATTAGTTTATGATTTATTAGCGAACCTATGTGAAACAATTCCTATATATAGTGGGGATCTGGTTAAAGGTTTGCACCACTACAAAATACTAAAATATCTTGACCTAGTCTAATAATTCATTAATGGCTCCAAGTTTTTCTGAAGCAGATTCACTGTTCAATTTTGTGGTTACAGATGGCAATGGTGTAAAGGGGATGGTGGACCTAGGGCTGTCAAGGGTGCCACAACAATATGTGCAACCTCCAGAAGAAAGAATAGACAACCTAAACGCAACCCTAAACGATGACTTGCCAATTGATTTGTCAAAGCTAGATGGCCCTGACCATGAGAAAGTGGTTCGACAAATTACTGAAGCCGCGGAGACTCTTGGGTTTTTCCAAGTGGTGAACCATGGGGTACCTGTTGAGGTGCTCGAGTCCTTGAAAGTTGCAGCTCATAGTTTCTTTAGTCAACCCCCTGAGAAGAAAGCTGCCTATCGAAAGGGTGTGAGCCCTAGCCCCTTGGTAAAGTATGGCACCAGTTTTGTGCCTGAGAAAGAAAAATCATTGGAGTGGAAAGATTATCTTAGCATGTTGTACAGTAATGATGCTGAAGCTCTTGAATTTTGGCCTCAACAATGCAAGTAAGCACCCTCTGTTTTTTAATATCTATTTTTATTTATCCCTTATCTATTTTTACTTTAATATCTATTATTAAACAATTATATAATTGTATATTTATAATTTCAGGGATGTTGCACTGGAGTACCTGAAAACATCAACAAAGATGGTGAGAAGAGTACTGGAACTTCTGATTGAGAATCTTGGAGTGAGGGTTGATGATGCTAAAATAGAAGCACTAACAGGGTTAAAAATGGTGAACATGAATTTCTACCCAACATGCCCAAATCCTGAGCTCACAGTTGGGGTGGGGCGTCACTCTGATATGGGTACCCTTACAGTACTATTGCAAGATGAAATTGGGGGATTATATGTTAAAGTGGAAGAAAACACAGATGGCAAGCAGAAAGGAGAGTGGATGGAGATCCCACCTGTTCCTTCTGCTTTGATCATCAATGTTGGCGACACCTTACAGGTTAGAATTATAGACACCCATTAATATTGCTCTATATATTATTATCTAATAATTATTATATAAAATAGTCAATTTATAATTTTATATATTATATGGGATTCCACATCCACATAAATAACGTGATCTTATTTTTTATTATAGTTTGCATTTCTAATAATCAGTAAATTAATGACAATCTACTAAAAGCCAGGATAAAACTATTTTTTTTTTATCAAAGAAATAAAATTATTGTTATGAATATTGAATAAGCTTATATTAATTGAATGAATTTTTATGATGGGTCACTCAATAAAATCACTATTAATTTTCTTTTAACCTATCACGAACTTGTATATATACGGTTTGCCTGCTGGAAAATATTATTTAACTGATTGGATTCATAAATTCAGGTTATTCCTATGTACTAAATTAATGATATATATTATCAACATAAGAAAAAAAATTATATTATTTACAATCATATATACATAATTATAAGATGAATAAATCTTTTGAAAATTAATTTACGAGTGAATTCATAAAATTGATTTAATTCAAGTTTATGATTAACTGGTAATTCTAATATTTTTATTATATATATAAATTAAAGTCAAATTATGAATTAATATAAGGGTGATCCTACGTATATAACATGATAATGCCAAATTTGCAATTGTAGTAATCTGAAAGGTCAACAAATTATATTTTATTGGCAAAAACAAATAACTCAAAAGCCAAAAACTAAACCCCAAAGAAGCTATATATATTGCATTTACCTTTCTCCATATTTAACTTTCATCTGAATTTCTTCAGAAGTAGTATTTCTTCTCAGTAATCAATGATTATTATTCTTTTTTTTTGGGGGGTAAGATACTAAGCAACGGCCGGTATAAAAGTGCTGAACATAGAGTGCGCACAACAACTGAGCAATCAAGAGTGTCAATCCCAATTTTCACAATCCCAAAATCAATACAAACGATTGGACCATTTCCTGAATTGGTGGAGAAAGATGGGTTTGCTCTTTATAGAGACGTGTTGTTTGGAGATTACATGAACAATTTCTTCAGCAATTCCCATGAAGGAAAGAAATCTCTTGATTTTGTTCGGATCAATTAGCTTTCCTTTGATTTTTCTAATTGGAACCATATATAGTCACCTGGCCCATTAAAATCCGATTCGACTAAAGAAATAATCTATCATCTTATCTTCAATTGTGTGACAGACAATAATTGTGTCTCGTTTTCGTTTCTTTAAAGAAATTTATATATCATGTTCTCTTCTAATTAAAGTAAGATCATATTGGTAATAAAATCAAAAGATACTATATCTTTATTTAGCAGCAAATTTTCAGAATCTTTTTATTTATTTCATTAACTTTGCTATTTTTTTAGTTCGCTAGGAGTCACAATAAGATGTATAAATGTATTAAAATTTTCATAAATATTAGTTGACGATGGCGAGAAAATTCGAACGAGTGATTTCTCTCACAATTCTCAAATTAAAGTGTTAATCTTGCTATTACATCCATTAATTCTGTGTTATTGATAAAAATTGTAGAGATAATTTTCTTATTATGTTTGCTAATCCACATTAATTTATTCAGAAATTATATATCAAATCTATGATTTCATCCATCCTCTATAAAGCTTTAAGTATACAACTCCTTTTTTGTAAGAAAGAATTTGTCAGATCTGGTATCCGTCGCTATTGCCAAAATTGTCCTGGCAGTCTTTCTTACAAAATAGGAGTGCAGTCGCTAATCAAACTTAATTAGCACGTATTTGCAGTTTTAGCCCTCGCAACATTAAGGATAATATTCCGTCACTAATGTTACCGACGGACTAGCAGGCAAAATCTGGTCGCAGCAAAACAGAAACGAGTTGCTGATGAATATTCCGTCGCAAATTAGGAACGGCATAAGCAGGTGCTATTTGGTTTGTTCAATTCAATGATGTATTAGTTTCTCCATCGCTAAATTACTTAGAAATTTTCAACTTACAGTTATTTATAATTTAATTTATATATATATTTTTTTCAGTTTTAAATTTCAAATTGGATAAAATACTAAATTTTTTAAATTAAATATTTTAAAAATTAACATTTAAGTTTACATTAATTTCATGTCCTAAAAAATATTCAATAATTAAAAATTCTAAAACATTTTCTTTGGTCAACCAGCTGAAAAAAGGCTATTTATCTCAAGGAGGTGACCTCCACCCCATTGGTTAGGTACGGCACCAGTTCTGTCCCCGAGAGGCCGTGGAATAGAAAGATTATAGTAGAGCATGGCGTTCACTAATGATGCTGTAAGTGGATGGAGTAAAATTATGACCATATATTGAAAGTTGAGCAAATCGATCACCCGCAAAATGTTTTGCCCTAGCCAAATAATTACGATTCCTTTTTTATTATTATTGCAACAATTTTAGTAAATTTGAAAGTTAAAAGAATAAATTTATAATTTAATAAAATTATACAAATTTGTAGAGTTTAAAGAAGTTTTTTTTTTTCCTAATATAAAACAATATTTTCATAATTGATTGTACGTTGTTGGCTCATTGATAAAAAATAATAATAACAAAAAAAAAGTACATTATGCACTTGGAGTTTTGGACTATGGGATAACGAAATTTGGGTTTAGGAGGTCGATTTCACAATAGGTATAACTGGGCTAGTTGAGAGCGTTGTCGGCTATTCTTGGCCCATTTGTGAACAAAAATTGGTTTGAATGGGTTGTTTTCCCCGTTAAGATTGGGCCTCAAAGCCCACAACAAAGCATCCTGCGTAGCAAAGAAGCAACGTCCGAACAGAAAGTTTGATCAAGTCTAGTCAGCTAATAAATAAATAATGGAAGATCTTTGATTTTGACCCGCAAAAGTGCTTCTTTATTAGGAATATTATAAAGGTCTCACAATTTGGTCCGAAAATAAAATACTGTCAGTCGCGTGGAGCACGACCGCTTTGCATTTGGCACACGTCAACAGCAACAGGTGCCCGGGAATCTCTTTGGATTCATTCGGTCCCATCGTGAGCCCAAACATATCGTTGAAGAAGCAGTAGCAGCATGGAAGCAGACAAGGAAGAGTTCTTGAAGGAGTTTGGTAATGATTACGGCTACCCTAACGGTGCCCAGAGTATCGATGAAATTCGGGCCACTGAATTCAAGCGACTAGACCAAAATGGTCCGACTATTTGCGCATTTTCTATCTTTTTTTTTTTTTTAAATATTCTCCGGTGGCAAGTCACTGTTAATTTCGGTCTTCGTTTGTTCTTGAATTGTGAAATTACAGATATTGTATACTTAGATCATGCTGGAGCTACTTTGTACTCAGAATTGCAGATGGAGGCAATTTTTAGAGATTTCAACACTAGCGTTTACGGAAATCCTCGTATCCTTGTTTTGCAATTGTTATTTTGTATTTATTTACATTTTTTTTTTTTTTGAAAAGTATTTACATTTTTTCTTTTGTTTCTTCTTGTTTTACTAATTTTGTGAATGTTTCGCGCGGTTTTTGGACACCGAATTAAAATTAAGTCCATAGATATGTTTTACCCAAAAAATAGAGAATTCAGTAGTTTCAGTTCTGTATTTATGTTCCAATTTTTAATGATTTAATGTTACTTGATGGCAAGTCTTTAATTCAAAATTCAGACAGCCAAAGCGAAGCTAGTGGAGCAACTCTTGATTTAGTAAGTGAAGCACGCCAACAGGTACTTTATATGCTCACTAATTGTGTATAATATTATCATTCCTTTGTTTTACTGAACTTATCTCATTTTAATTAATTCTGATTGTGACATAGAAGATCCTTAATTCATTCCTGATCTTAAATTGCATCAAATTTTCGAAAGAAATCCTTACGGCATTTGCTTTGCCAGTCACATTGATGCATAACCATTTACCTGATAACGCTTCAATGGTGTTTTTGCACCCCTAATCAGAAGAGTTCGTCCTAAAACGGATGATATGTAACACTCCATTTTGAATGTGTAGCTGCTTCCAATTTCTTGTCGATTATGGAATCTCAAACTGCTGTTGAGTTTACGGAAATATGATTTAATACCCATCTTGCAGTGGAGTAATATTTAGCTCCCCCTAATTATGTAAATTACCAACTAGAACAAGTCAATTCTTACTGAAGTTTTCTAGTCTGAGATTACCACTAAAGAAACAAGAAGCCACCTCAACTAAGGAAGTTTCTTACTAGTGCAACAGAATATTAACGAGTTGTAAGCAAATAAAGAAGGATAAGTATTTAGACTCTCCTCCTCACTTTGATTATTCAAATGATTGCCTGAAATCACTTTCCTATCTAATCTCAAATAAATGACTCTACTTTGCACTTCCATAACAATTGAGATGGAGAATTTATCACATGAATGATTCTGCTCTTTTGACACTAATGAGTAACCTTTTTTTGGTCATTTTATATTCTTTCCCTATCTATATGTCTCTATTAATGCTTATATTTCTCGATATAGGTACTTGACTATTTCAATGCATCTCCAAAGGACTACAAATGCATATTTACATCTGGTGCAACCGCAGCACTGAAGTTGATTGGAGAGGCTTTCCCATGGAACCGTGGGAGTGGTTTTATGTATACCATGGAAAATCACAATAGTGTGCTTGGGATAAGAGAGTATCCTACCATTATGCGGCGCTGGTTATCTCTTTAAATTAATGATGCATTGTTCTTTTTTTTTTTTTTTGTTACAATATGTAGTTTTTGTACTTTATTTTCATATACTTCATTTATACTATGCTACTGGTGTCTACTGCATTGATGTGGGGCCTCAATTCAATGTAGGAGGAGTATTAGCACACCATGTGGGTTTGGTTTGGCCCCTTTTATGTCTTCACATTGAAGACATTATAACATTCAGCAGTATGATTTTAGATGTTGTATTCCTTTCATCAGAAACCAATTATAATCTACAGCTCTGTTTACACTTGATGATTATTAGATATGCTCTCAGTAAAGGAGCTGCAGCCTTTGCTGTAGATATTGATAGTTCTTTATATCATGGTGAAGCATCCAAAAGCAATGAGACCTTGTTAAAGATCTCACTACATCAAGTCCAACAGAGAACTGAAGTTGAATATCTGAATGGAGGACCTACGGGTAATGTTCCTAGTGCCTAGTCTGCTAGCTCCCCTATGCCTGTGTTCTTTTTGACACTAAAATAACTTCATATTATTCTTGAAAATACTTTGCATATGTATTTTATTCAGAGGAAAGACTTAAGTTACATGTATAATGGTACTTGGCCTATCTGGGGGGTACTATATTCTGTTGCTTTTGTGGGAGAGAAGGGAGAATACCAACTGATAATGTTGCAGCAATTTTCGGTACTTAATGACATGATTATGCTATGCTTGAGTTCAATCTGACACGTGTTGTCATAAATGTTTGTTTTCGCAGGTACTGCATATAACCTGTTTGCTTTTCCTTCTGAGTGCAATTTCTCAGGTTTCAGATTCAGCCTTGACTTGGTGAATCTTATCAAGGAAAATTCAGAAAGGATTTTGGGAGGTTCCCAGTTTCACAAGTATGTAAGTTGTTTTTATCATGCATGTGTTTAAATCTTCTATTTCATTGATGGACTTCTTTTATTGGTTTTCTCATACTACTGGGCTTTGATTATGTTTTGGATCAGTTATGTAGCTGACATGACATTTCTATTCTTTTTAGAATCTATTGATGTTTCTAAAGAATACATAATATGGCTGGTATATGAAACCATTTGAGTTGATTTCTAGTCAACAATATTATGTTTTCCAATATTAAATTATGTGTTTCATCATTTGCTTCTTCAGAATTTTCACTTTCTTGTCCTTGCAAAAATTTTTCTGATTTCTGATATATATGGTGATAGGACACTGAATAGTTGAGTAGAGATTTAGAATGAAGGGGAAGAAGATGATATGGAAATATTCTAGTGATAAGGATATGTGGAGAAAAGTAATACTCTTTTTTTAAATCCCTAATTAAATACTCAATAATTTTTATAGAATCTGTCCTTTTCAGTGCGGCACTTTGCTTTAAAATAATGGAATGTATGCAGTAGGGGGCCGGGGTCCATTCGTGTAATATCTAGAGCCTGGGTTTGTATGCACTTTCTCTAAAGGATATGAGCAATCTATGATTGAGGGGGTGTTTGACATTGAGTTTCGGAAAAATACTTTTGGAAATAAATTTTGTATTTTTAATTTTTTTTGAGTTTTGAAAACTGTTTTTGGGTAAAAAGCAGGTAAATAGATGTTTTTTCTAAAAGTATATTTGAAAAAAGTAGTTTACAAAAAATTAAAAAAATCAGTCAATTAAATAAAAAAATTCAAAACCTACTTTTAAAACACTCAATAGCAATCCCAAACACTCTTTGAGAGAGTGATAAATGTAATTTTACAAATTAGTTCTCATCCCATATGTTTCACTTGTCTTTTTTACTCTTTTTTTAGTTCTATGTAAGACTTTGACCAATGGAGAGAACCAGTTATCACTGTGTCTATTTCTTTTCCAAAATATGAAAAGAGAGACAAAAAGAAAACGAAATAAAAGAGAGTGAAAAAAAAACCTGATCGGTGAATACCAACTTCACTTTGTCCAGTTTCACATTCAAATTTGGAGAGAGTGATAAATGTAATTTTACAAATTAGTTCTCGTCCCATATGTTTCACTTGTCTTTTTTACCCTTTTTTTAGTTCTATGTAAGACTTTGACCAACGGAGAGAACCGATTATCACTGTGTCTATTTCTTTTCCGAAATATGAAAAGAGAGACAAAAAGAAAAGGAAATAAAAGAGAGTGAAAAAAAACTTGATCGGTGAATACCAACTTAACTTTGTCCAGTTTCACATTCAAATTTGAATATGGATGTTCTTTTTGTTTAAATTTTACATGATATGAATGTTGTTCAAATTTAAATATGGAATACTAACTTCGCTCGTGCTTTGTATTTCAGTTGATCTGTTTTTTACCATTGTTTTGTTTTTTTCTCTCATGTTTATAATCAAAATCACAGTTATTAAAGGCATAAGGTGCATTGAGGTACTAAGGGGTTCTGGAGGCTAGGTGCAGGCGTGTGCCTAAGTGACACGAGGTTCAAAAATAAAAAATAATAATAAAAAAATGTAAAGTTTATTTTTCTGTGTGTTTTTTTGGTTGTTATGACTTATGTGCTACTACCTTACAGGTAGTAGCACATAAGTCATAACAACCAAAAAAATACAAAGAAAAAAAACTTAATTAAGGTTTGAAATCGTAAACGCAAAATACTCGTCGGCTTACTAAAGACTTGAAGTCCTAAACACATAAGGATCATAAGCTTACTGATATTATATTTAACACATTCTAACACTTATCAATTATGAATTATCAAAGCAAAACACAATTAGTCAATTATCATTAAGATCAATATTGTCGTCTTCTTTATCATCATCATCAAATTGATCCTCATAATCTCCTCTTCTTCATAATCTTTTTATTGTCTTTTTTTTTTTGGAAATAATTAGATATGGTAAGGTCTACTAAAAATTCTTTTAAATTTATAATCAGTGGTTCATATTTAAAAAAAAATTCAAATATTTAACTAATGTCACAAAGGCGCTCTAGAGATAGTGCCCACCTTGTGCCTTTGGGTTTTCAAGGCACTAATGCTAGCACTTGGTCTGTTTTGTGCCTCAAATGCACCTTTAACAACTATGATCAAAATCTTAATTTTTTGCTGGATCTTCTTTCATGAATGAGCCTATAATCTCAGACTTCTGTTGTAATAGGGGGAGGTGGATGGTCTTAGTTGATGCTGCAAAAGGATGTGCAACACAACCACCAAATTTATTGAAGTATCCTGCAGATTTTGTTGTAGTCTCATTCTATAAGGTGAAATACCTGCAGAGGATTGCATTTTTTTAATTTTTCAGGCTACTTTATTGTTATATTTATCCATTGTCTTGTTTATTTTTGTCAAGTTATTCGGCTATCCAACTGGGCTTGGTGCTCTCATTGTTCGAAATGGTGAGTAATCAATTTTTTGAAGAAAATTTTCCTTCTTTTCTTTTTGAATGATATAAGGTTAGGGTACATCATTCTTAATTTCACATGCAGTAATATGTTTGAAAATATATTCACCAATGTTATAAGTAATACTTAGTTATCTAAAAGACAACATAATGGTTTAAATTTCTATTTGCATCATTTCTCTAAGTTACACAGTGAGACTGCAGTGTCATTGCTATAATTTGAAGGACATAAGAAGCATGCTGCTTAATTTCAGTACTCATTTTCATTTTTACCTTTTCTGTCTTCAAATGCTACTACGTTGTTGCACTGCATATGTTGCTATGAGGCTAATCAAGAGTTGAGACACTACATACCTTTTCCTAATGTCTTCCCTTTCTTTATTATGATGCCACAGATGCTGCTAAGCTACTGAAGAAGACTTACTTTAGTGGAGGTTTGTGCATGATGTCCCTTAATTCTATTTGTTACCTAATTTTGCACTGGTTTAATTTGAATTTTGAAATAATTACAGGCACTGTTGCTGCGTCATTTGCTGATGTGGACTTTGTTAAAAGAAGAGAAAGCATTGAAGAGCTTTTTGAGGATGGCACAGTTTCCTTTCTGAGCATAGCATCTTTACGCCATGGATTCAAAATACTCAATTCTTTAACTGCTCCTGCAATACACTGGTAGGTAGAATTACTGAGATTTTAAATAGTGTCCATCGGTCATACATAAATAGGTTATTAGATCCAAGGAAATGTTTCACACACATAGAAAGAGAGAGAGAGAGAGAGATGGGAAAAAATGGAGAAGAGGGATACAGATCATTCTGCTAGAACTCTTCATGACTGGGAACAGAATTTGAAGGAGATCAGTTAAGGAAGTTTGAGAAGATCATTTCGCAGGACCTCAGAGCAACAAGGTGTGGTTGGCTGCTATTAGTTGGGAAGGAAGCCTTGGAAATTTTAGAAAGTTAGAGAAGCCGCTTTGATTTAATCCTAACACTGATACCTTGTCTTTTTTCCTTGGAGTACAGATATGGTGTTTCTTTTGTTTTTTTTACCACCTAGTAGGGTAGAATTTACCCTAGATGAGTTTTTGTTCACTGATTGATTTATCTTCCATTTACGTGAAGATGATCAATTGGTGATGTATCTGTATGTCTTTTGAGTGTTAGCTTTTATGCTGATCTGGTAAAATTGAAGATCATTACTTCTTTGGCCTTCTGTATTTCCAAATGCAACAGCTGATCCAGTTATTTCACTTCTGCACCATTCACTCTTGTTGTTGGCCTTTCAGGCATATAGCATCACTTACGATGTATGTGGAGAAAATGCTTTTGGCTTTAAGGCATGAAAATGGGGCAAATGTCTGCACAATTTACAAGAGTCATGCTTCAAAGGTTAGTTTATGTAACTAAATTTTATTATGTGATCTTGATCTTTGTTCTTTTTAGCAGACCGATATCTCTCTCTCTCTCTAGGAGTATCCAAGTACAGGAAAATTATTTGCAGCATTATCAGCTTTGTTTTTAGCAAGAAAAAAAAAAGTGTGCACTTGAAGTTTGAAATGTATCGAACATGGGATAAAGAGCATGGCTCTGATCTGAAATTGATGGAACTAAATGTGAGATGAGTGCTAATTTTAGGTATTTTTTGCATGTATCATCTTTGATTGAATGACTTAGATATTCTGCATTTTGAAGTTCCTCATGTATGTGCATAGTTTCTCTTCTTTGTGTGCATGGATGTAGTGTGACCCACTTCACTATGTGTTTTCCTGTCAATTCTTTCATTAGTTGTGCAATTGTATTGAAAGTTTCTCATATAGAATGCACTTTCCTCTTTCAGCTACTTCATCATGAATCAGGTTCTATACTGTCATTCAACTTGAGAAGGCCAGACGGGTCTTGGTTTGGATATCGTGAGGTGGAAAAATTGGCTTCCTTATCTAGAATTCAGTTACGGGTAAAATTTGAGAAATGCTTATTTTCATATATCACTTTCTTTTAAAAAAAAATTATCAGATTTTTTTTTTCTTAAAATCATGGTGTTGCTGCTTCACAATGAGACATTTTCATGAGGGGACATATAGGTGAGTGAAAGAACTACAGGCTATGGAAGAGATTATCCCAGATTGTTGAGGACACTGCTATCACTAGATTGAATTCACTATGAGAAACTAATGTTCCATGATCATAGAGAAAGTTGAAGTCAGTAGCTCATCCAATCTTCATGATAGGATGCTGATGGTATTTGTTTTGCTATTTGTCCTGTTTTATGTAGACAGGATGCTTCTGCAATCCTGGAGCATGTGCAAAATATCTTGGATTGTCTCATTCGGATCTTCTTGCAAATTTAGAGGTTTGTGTTTCTTGATGGACATGTGTTGAATTCTGTGCATGCTTCCCTTGCTTTGAAGCATTAGATATAATTTTACTTTGGATTCAGGCTGGGCATGTTTGTTGGGATGATAATGACATAATAGATGGAAAACCAACTGGAGCGGTTAGAATATCATTTGCCTATATGTCAACATATGAAGATGCCAAGGTAAATAAATGTTCCCATTATTTTGTCTAATCCAGTCAAATTCTTATTATTGGAGCAGAAAATGGAAGAGGGCTTTCTCAGTGGCTGATTGTCCTTGTCCATTTCCATGTTCAAGCTGTCATAAAATATTCTATGAGCATGTCTGGAGATAATTTCTACCGTCAAGTAGTGGCCAATTAACATTTACTGGTTGCCACATGATGAATGTTTGAAAGAAATCTGTCTGATGCCAATTGATTTAATTTCTCTTCTAATTTGATTTGCAGAAATTTATTGATTTTATTAAAACATCATTTGTGCCTACATCGAATAAGTATGGAAATGGGTATCTATTGAGAACAAGGTCCATTCCCTTATCAAGTGAAGGTTAGTGTTTTACTTTGTTTTTACTTATATTGATGAACCAAGAGCTCATTACAATTCCATTCTGTTCCATGTGTGTGAAAATTTCACATTTGAACTTCAATTCTCAACAATAGAGAGAACCCTGAGTGATTTAATTTTCTGGTATACTTGCATGCATATCACCAGTTGCCATATGTTGTCTCACTTGTCTGTATATCTCTTTAATTTTCTGTATTAGAGCTCAAATGCCACTAAGGATTTTCAGCATTTTTTTTTAAAATTTTTGAAAATAAGGATTTTCAGTACTGTAGTATGCATGATTTCACTTAAGTCTTTTTAGTGCTTGGAAAACGATTTTATTTAATTTGTTGGTTCTTTGTCCCTCGATGTTCATGTATAGTCAGGCAGGCATTTTTTTCTTGTTCTACAAGACTTTAATTCATGATGAGATTGCTATCTTACTTCCTCATAATGCACGCATCACTATGCAGTTCTGTTTTACATTTTTAATTGGCTTTCCATCTGTTTTTTATTGTCCTTTTCTTTCTATTTATGCTAGTACGAATTTGATGCTGTGGCATAGTATTCTTTCAAAGTTAAAACCTATGGGTGAGTGTTTGTTTCAACTTTATATACCCCACCTAACGTCTGATTTTCACTGAATTTTCAGGCTTGGGAAGAAGACTGTCATCAGTGGGTTATAATCTTAAGTCTATTACTATTTACCCAATAAAATCGTGTGGAGGATTCAGTGTAGAAAGTTGGCCCCTGAGCAGTACTGGTAGCAGATTTAAACAGAATCCTTTCTGACATGCATGTCTATTTGTTAAATTATATATTTTTAATATTTAAGGTGTAATAGCAGGATAATTAGCATGATTGTTGCATTTCATAATTAAAAATTCAAGCCAAGTGAAAAGAAAAAGACTTTAGAAAAATTATTCAGTTTCTTTAGCAATCATGTGTTTATTTTCTTCTTGGTTGTACACTTTGCTTTTGAGCAATATCTTCCAACCAAGTTTGATTAAAATAATTGGAATAGTTTTCTTCAAAAAAATAATTGGAACAGTAAGAAAGTATAGTTGATAAATACATGATCTTACTCAAAATATCAACCATGTGGACATTGGGTCATAATATGGCAAGTTTTTAGAGCATCCAATCAAAACGTTATAAACCAGACAATTTGATGTTCCTTAACATTTTTGGAAGCAGTGAACAGTTCTAGGATCCATGTATTAAAGCAATATAGAATAAAGATTACAATGCAACGCTTTGGACTGGCAACTCTTCCATGAAATGGATGCCCTGTTGTGTGCTGTTCTTGCTTTTCAATATGCATAGCATTGCATGTAACTTCAAGTTTGGTCAGGCTTAAGAGTAAAATTGAATCAAGGCTGTACCATTAGTCTTTTGGATGTAATATTTCATAGTGTTTGATTAAATGAGTTGATGAAATCAGAGAATTCTCTTTCTTAGATTGAGTGTATGTTTTCTATATGAATACCATTTATATCAAACAATGAAGATAAATCATGTTGCTCTTGATGATTTGAATTGTAATTTTGCTTTCCTGCCAACTTTGTCAGGGCTAAAACATGATCGAGAATGGCTTCTTAGAAGTCTAACAGGAGAAATCCTTACACAGAAAAAGGTAAATAAATTAGTACATGAGAAATAACTGAGTCTATGTGTGTCGAGACCTAATTAACCTTATCTATGGGCCCTATATGTTACTTGTTGCTTTATTTTCCTTTTGTATTCTGGATGTTTTTGGTATTCTGGACAGAGATAGATCAATGAAGTAGTAACCCGCCCCATATATATGTACGTAGATCTTAATTGCCAAGAAGCATCTCTTCTTTAACTAGTATAACAATCAATTGCTAGTTCTTTGATTTGGATTCAATTTTTGGGACTGATTTTTGCAGTCAGCAATTTAAAGGGCAAATTGCTGCTATTTAATTAGGTCCACTGGCTACTAGTCCAGACAACAGATATAATTTTTCATAAAGTTTGTTTGGGCTAGGAAAAACATTCTAATTTTTTATGGAAACTATGCTAGCCCTTTGTCTATTGTAACTCCTGAAAATCAGGGAAAAAAAACAGTTAGTTTCTTTTTATGCTTATCTATTCAATCATTGTGCATTTGTTTTGAAAATAAAATTCTCTTCCAGCTGCTTGGGGTCACTTGTGTAACATGATCTCATGCTGTGTTGATTTTTTTTTTTTTTTTGAAATGGCAACTTACCAATCAAACAACAATTAACATGTCTTAAGTTTCACAATTTTTTGGAGTACTAAACTTAATATCATTAAGGAAAAAGGGACAGATATGCAAAGTCTATTCCTTTTTTGTTTCTAGGGACTGCAAATTGGGATCTACCAGCCTCTATATTCAATGTTTGCTGTTAAGTCCTCTTAATCTTCAAACTATATTCATTCACACACTACAATTTATGTAATATATTTATATTCTACTTGCATTCAGTTCCAAAAATGATGGACCTCCATTGTCTGCTTTCTAATAAACAATTGGCATTTGCTAATGTAGCCTTCCTCTTAAGAGGATTTTACTTCGCTGTTAGATTGCTTCCTTTTTCTTGATAGCTTTTACCATGTTTTGAAGTGCTAAAGATTCTGGTCTGGATTTGTTATCATATTATAGTATTCTATTCATAGTATTTCCAGCTGTCTCATTCATGGTTGATCACCTTCACTTTTTTGTCTTTTGTTTGTATTCCCTCCATGTGTTATATGGTTATCCTTTTTGAATCCTCTTCTCTCTCTAGATCCAGGTCCATTACATTAGCAGGTGAGAAGATTATTTGACAAATCAGGAGTCTTAACACTTTCAACCTTTGCAACTACCAGCTACTGCCATAACTAGTGAGGTTCAAAAACAGGAAAGAGTGACTAGAGTGGCTGCATTGTTTGTCACCTATTATCATATTAAATATATTGCGTTGATTGGATTTAGCTTCTTCATAAGTTAGGCCACAATTATTCAAGTGAATGTTTTATTAGTTTCTGGATGACCATTATGCTGTTTGTAAGTTCCCACAGACAGAAAGCAGTGTTTGATTGCTCAATAACATTGTTTTGTCCTTTGTCCCATTGACAATGCTCTATGCACGTAGATGCTATAAAATTCTTTTTCTTTGTGATTTTATCTCTTTGGATTAGAAATTCCTAATCATATTGAAAATGAAGCAATATTAACTTATATTTCCTGTGTAGGTTCCTGAAATGTGCTTTATTAGTGCTTCAATGGATATGAATCAAGGGGTAATGTTTGTTGAGTCCCCCCGTTGTAGAGTGAAGTTGCAGATCAACCTAAGGACAGATTCATCTCCTGGTGTGAAAGAAGAAATTGAGTTGCATGGGAAGAGGTATGATACTAGATCATAATTGTATTTTTTATATGCTTATATTACATGCTTATTATCAATCTGATTGTTATTTGTTGAGCAGGTTTGAAGTGCAGCTCTATGAAAATGATTTCAACCTATGGTTCAGCAATGCTTTAGGTCGACCCTGTACTCTATTGCGATGTTCCACTTCCAAGGACTATGTTTGCAGGAACAAGAATGGAGGTATGAACATGTGCAGAGATGTCGAGCGGAGATCGAATTTTGCCAACGAAGCTCACTTCTTGTTAATATCTGAGGAGAGTGTATCTGACCTCAACAACAGATTGAGTCTAAGTATGTTCTATTTTACTTCTTACTTGTCTCGTAACAAGTGAATAATATTTCTCTTGTCGAGTAAATGAACCTTCACTATATTGGTTTTGGATTGGAAAGAAAACATTGTGTTTGCTATTAGGAAGTTATTTATGAGATCATAGTGTAAAATTGGGAAACAAAATGATTCATGATGAATGAATGTTCACATTTTCAGGTGCAAGGTACCATGAGATTTGCAGTCATAAAATGCTGTTCATCTCCAGGCTATAAAATTTAAGCTTCTTAATCAGTATAGTAATGTAATGAAACATTTGAGTTGAATTTTCCCTCTGCTTTTCCTCATCTGATCTTTTAGTCTAAACTCTGCAATTATGCTTTTAAATATGAGAAGAAAACCCTTAAGGTGAGAACCGGAACTTTGAAATGTGTTTGAAATGAATCTTAGGGTATGTATTGCCCATTTACATGATTGTCTTTCATTTGCTGAACCATTTCATTGGGTGAAATTTGTGGTAATTCAACTTTTCCAAGTTTATCAGCTTGATTTTTTCCCTCCATGAATTGCAAGTCGTGATAAATCATCACTGATGATTGCAGATGAGCATAAAAGAACTGGTAGAATATCCGTTCAAGTCAATCCAATGAGATTTCGGCCCAATCTTGTCATATGTGGAGGTGAACCTTATGCTGAAGATGGGTGGAGAAGTGTTCAAATTGGGAGCAACTATTTTACAGTAAGTTCTGGGTGGGACTCTCACGGTTTTGATATATCATATATGATTAGACGATGTTTCCAGCAATACCTTCGAGCCCATTAATGGCATGAAATCTTGTGCGCATCTCTCTCCCTCTTTAATGTTCTTGCTCAAAATGCCAGTCATTGGGTGGATGCAACCGGTGCCAGATGATCAATTTTGTACATCAAGGTGGACAAGTGAAGAGGTCCAATGAACCATTGGCCACTATAGCCTCGTACAGGAGAGTGAAGGTCAGCCATGGCCTCTCAATGTAAAATTTTGACTAGCTGGTTCATTTTCAATTAAAATCCACTGAATTTTCTCGGAAGCAGGGGAAGATTCTGTTTGGAATATTGCTGAGATACGAAACTGGTGATGAGATCGAGCTGCAAGGAGATTCGTGGCTTCAAGTGGGGCAAGAAGTACATCCAGATTCTTAACAGGTACGCATATGAAAACAAGGAATAACAATAATAGTCTGATCAAAGGATATAAGAAAAGAGTTGACGACAGAAGCTTTCCAGAATATATACCATACAGAATGAAATGTCAAATGTCATGATCTAGGTGCTTAATTTTTGTACTGGTTTCTGATAACTATAGCATAGGCAGTTTGATATGCATTTGCTTAACTGTTTAATATGTAAATAATATAATCAATGGAAAAATGATAGGAAAAACAAAAAACAGCTTTGCATCCCTCAATTGAACTATTATGTTTATTGAACTTCTATTGAGTTATTTAAATAATTTGAAATTAAATTTTTGCTAGATTGAATTAAATAATACTTTGAACTATCTCAAAACAATATCTTGGCCATTATTCATATTGTTAGTTTCACTGCATATATGTTAATGTTAAAACCTGAATAAAAACGTAAATAAAAAAAGAAGTTACGTATTAGATTCACCAGTATAAACTTTAAAAAACCCTCCAAATCTTTTTAAAGAAAATTGTTGCCTTGAGTGTGCGAATGGAATTTTCTTCTACAAAGACTTGTAGAAAATTCTTCTTTTTCAGTCCAATAAGTAAAATGCTTCACTATTATTGGCCTTAAATTGTCAATAGGTATTAATCTATGATCTATGGAAGAAAATCAACATTCTAAGTTTTCCTTAATGATGTAGTTCACAACCCCAAAATATTTTATTTAATATAATGAATTATGATGAAGGGTGCCCAATGGACATGCACCACGTGTTCGTCGTGGTCGTCATCATCATCATCTATTTTACAATTAGTGGAATGTTAAATAACATAAGAGTTCAAGTTTGCAATAATAATGATAATAATAATAGTTTAATATCTACCTTTGATTTTGTAATTATTTCATTCAACAATTATTACATCAAGTGTTTGCACAGTTTTTCGTGGCTGCGGCCGGCAGCAGCGGAGGCAGTCAACCCCGTGGTATGTCTGTCTAGTTAGGCATGGAAAAATGAAGAATATGAGGAAAGATTCATTGTTAACAGACCAAGAGTGCATAAGGATCCAGTGATTCTGCAGCAATTTACTCATACGATGTATCAGTTGCTGAAGAAGAAAACTGTGGAGGAGTCTGATTTTTCTTGTTTTTATCGGGTGCTCATGTATATATATATATATATATATATATATATATGACAAAGTTTTGTGAATAAATCAATATGTAAGCAATACATTACATCCGAATTAATCGAATATGTATCAAATTTTCAATCTGAATTTTGTGTTTATTTGTATTATAAAAAAGAGAGATTAGTCTTAAACAATAATTTAGTCTGTCATCGGAACTCGTGTTTCATATTTTTCTTAAAAAACAGACATATTATAATTAGTGCACAGAATTTGGTGACAGTTTCTTACTATACTTCATTACTTAATTCCAAAAGTAAGATTTACATTGAAACGAAATATTAATTTGACACATATATTGAAGCTCGATTTACTTTAATTTGGGTTGACCAAAAAGAGCATGTAAAAAATCTTGGATTTCTCTTTGTTTAGATTAGTTTTTTATGAATCAATTTATATATGAAGATTATTTTTTTTTTAAGTAAACAAAATAATTAATGTTTAATAAGATGGGTTTATATCAGATCCAATTTTGAGAAAAAAAACCCAAGTATTTTTCAGCATTAAATTTCCCTGTTAGGTACTTAACAGTACTCCTCCAGTCCTGTGCATTGAAAATGAACAAATTACTTGAGAAATAGTCTGCCCACCAAAAAACGTGGTTTTGAAATTCGACAATAATGCACAAGAGGAAATTTGTGAATATATTATAGAGCTTTCCCTGGATGACTATATATGTCCTTTTCTATGTTTCCCCAATTGCTGGTAAAGTTTATTAAAATATATATATATATATATATAATTTAATGATTTAATTTGCTTTTTAAATTTTTTTTAACTACATATAGAATATAATTAAAAAAAATCAACGGCTAAATTATGCCTTTTTTCTTCATTAAATTCTTAATTTCTTATTTCATGTCATTTTCTTAAAAATGTTAATTAATTATTCTTACTTTTCAATATAATCAAAATTGAAAGTTAGAGGACTTAATGGAAAACAAATTTCAATTGTAAGGTTTAGCAAAATAATTTCAACAAATTATTGTGTATTTAAAATTAATTATTTAAAGGGAAAGTTTCTAAAAAGAAATAAATAATCAGTCAGGTGTGATAGAGGACAGGGGAGTACGTGGTAATTTTGAATTAGCATTTCATTATCAGATAGAGTCTTTGGGTTTACGAAATGCAAAAAGAGAAAGAAGATTCTAAAAATTCAAAGGGTGCAAAAAAATTCAGGATATTTGACTTTTATGCCCTTTTTCTTCATGGATGGTTTGACTAGGCAGACAAGCCTTTGTAGAACCCTTTGCTCTTTCACTCACACTATATTTGTCCCTAAATTTTAATATTTTTTATTCAATTAATATGCAACTAATTAATTGCCTTTTCACATTTTTCTTAATTTGTCATTTAATCACTTACTCATTCAGTACAAAGCTTGATTTTCAGGTGTATATATTTTGATAATTATATGAGTTTTACAATAAAAAAAATGGAAAAGAATATATTTAATAATATTTGTACACAAATTTTGTAGAGAATTTTCGGATTATTACTTGGAAAATATATGAATTAATAGAAAAAAAACAAATTATTTCCTTAATCTTCGCTTAATAAATAATTAAGATTGTCGATTCACTAATTATATGGGTATATATGGCTCTTTGACTTGACCGGTTAATTATTGTTGACTTGGTAGCATATATAGTCTTAGTCAGATGGATTAAATCATTAATTAATGAACTTTGAGGGTCATATTTAAATTTGAAAAAAAAAAAAGTGCGTAGTAGTTATACTTTCTTTTCTTTGAATTTTAATTATTTCTTTTATTTATGATGAATTCACTAATTGTTTGAAACCATTACACCTTTATATTAATGATTTCAACTTCTTCTAGAGGTTACAGACTTGATTTGAAGAGGTTGCTAAAAAAAAAAAATTTAAAATGCATATCAGCATATGTACTACTTATAGTAATTGATGTTTCACTCAGGTTTAGTTTAATGATACAAATAAAATATTTAAGAACTTTTTGAGAGATAAAACAGAATGACAACAGAGTTTTTTTATTTTTCTTTAACTAGAAAATTTAAGTTAAAACTTTGAATATATATCACTTTTACAATTTAAAATAAAATTCTTGATCTTCTATTTAGTCGATGCAAATCTAAATTATTGAATGTTTTAATAAAAAGTTCGAACTGCAAGTTTGATTCTCATTTAATAAAATTCATAATCACTATATATA
This sequence comes from Balakata baccata, assembly GCA_949630135.1. Taxonomy (NCBI): domain Eukaryota; kingdom Viridiplantae; phylum Streptophyta; class Magnoliopsida; order Malpighiales; family Euphorbiaceae; genus Balakata; species Balakata baccata. The sequence continues at coordinate 37,094 of CATIWF010020016.1, read as the reverse complement.
TATATATAGCATTTAATAGCATTGACATGGTCTCTTTGAAAAACTAAAAAAACTCCATCAAAGAAGCATTTAATTATTTTTTTTTCTTTTATCATATTCGGAAATGAGAATTAACAATTACAAATAAAAAAAATTAATTAGTTCTAATATAAATGAAAAAAAATTAGGCGATTATAATTTTCTTACTAGTCCTTAAACAAGATGCTGTTAATTTTGACCAAATTGCATTCGAACATCCTAAAAATGTGGAATCATTGTCATTGTCTGAAATTGAAATACAGTTCACATTGCTATATAATTGTAAAACATATGCACCCCATTGGTCAAAATCACATAAGAAAGCACCACAATAATTTTTTTAATATAATATTTTATCAAAAAGTTGAAATCATTAGTTTAGATCATTATATATTAATTTTAGATAAATCATTTATCAAAACAAAATAACAAATGAGCAATTGTCATTTTTGATATTATTGATTAAATTTAGTATAGAAGATTAATGCTATCAGACGAAAATGTTAGAATTAATTAATAGTGAAAACTCGATAACTATAGAACCAAATTATATAGCTAGGTTTTTGAATTTTTTTTTGGAAAAAGAGTATTATTGGGTTAGCTAATCATATAGAAAGCAATTTAAATAATTAAATAACTATTATTCTTATAGTTCTCAATTCCTTCAAATTGTCCATGCAAATTAATCTCTAATATTCATCCTTCAACTGAAAAAAGAAAAAAAAAAAAAAAAGGGTGAACCACAATTCTTAGTATTTTTTTCAAAAAAGGAAAAAAAAAAAAAAAAAACAGAGAATTACACTTCAAAGTCACGCTCGAAGTGGAAATTCATGGCATGAAAATATCATACTACTTTGTATAACAAAGTCAAAGCTGGTAATTTTTAATAGTCGCCACTTCATCATTTACTTTTTCTTAATTTACATTTATTGGTCAATTATTCACGCTTGTATTCTAGAATATGCTTTTTTCAATATATAGTTATACAAAATAAATGAATGATTTTTTTAGTTATAAAATAATTCTGAATAAATTCGAAATTTTAAATAAAATTTTAGAGATAAGTACTTTTTCTTTTCCCCGTCAGATCCAATTAAGACTAGACTAAGCAAGAACGACGGATTAATTGCAGAATTTCCGGATGCAGACAAAGAATTTGAAGGATTGTAACTCAATTACTACTAAATTAATCCAAAGATGTATTAATATTAATAAATTTTCTTCCCAAAAACTCTTGATTATAACATCTTGTAGATTTCGAATAATTTGACATTTTATTATAGAAATTTCAAACCCTTATATAATTTCGAAGTTTATTCAACATTAATTTTTATACAAAATATTGAATTTCGACTTTGAAAATAATTTGCCCCGCAACCAAATCATTTATACATAGTAGCAATCTCTTGTACGGCATATAACTTGTCCTTTATAATTAGGGTCATGGTTTTTTGGCTTTTTGTTGAATTTGGGTAAAGAAATGTCTTCTTAATTAAAAGACTTCTCATTTATTTATTTTACAAAGAAAAAAAAAGGAAGAATGATTACCAAGAAGATTTCTTGCTTTGATTTATTTTTTTAGTTTTTTTTTTACTATTAATAAATTAATCTCATCAATATTTTATCATGTATATATACGTTGAAATAATTATTTTGCATACTATGATTGATTAGTCTCTAATATGGTTTAAATAAATATTTTTATTGAAGTCAATAATATAATATATCAAATAATTTATTATCACTTTATAAATATAAATTCATTACATAATTATTTTATTGAGAAAATAACAAATTATTAATTTTAATGAATGTGCTAAATTAAGGGGTCTAAATATATAAGTTATAAGCTTATAAGGAGAAAAAACATGTTGCCGCCAACCACTGCTATAATCGAGTAAATAATTTTGTGATTAAATGTTTACTGAACTTATTGAACCTAACATTAAGGTACCGTTCTTCTTTTCCTCAAAAAAAAATATAAAAGCAAAATTTATTAATTTTAAAAGATATAGTGTTTGAATTCTGAATATATATATAGTATTTTTAAAATTTGAAAGATAATGTTTTATTTATTTAATAGGACTGTTGAGTGTGTGAATCTAAATTGCTATATAGTTAAAATCAATACTTTATCAAGAAAGAGAAAAGAAAAGGATCAAATATTTATAAACTTGAAAAGGAGAATTAGAGAAAGAAAGGAAAGAAAAAAAAAATCAAGAATAAAAAGCAGCTAGTTCATTAATATTTTCATAAATTTTACATTGTGATGTCAAAATGCAAAAGAAAATAGTGCATTTAATATAATAAATTCTCTGTCCATAGCTTCATTAGCTTTCCATAAAGTCACAAATGGCAACCCACAAACAATAAATAAAAAGACTCTTTCAATTCTCATATTTTCCAAAAAAAAAAAATCTTAGGGTCCCCCATTACCGCAAGTCAAACTCAAGACTTGACCTTAGCCACCGCCTCTCACGACTTGGTATATATCTAAATTTTCATGTTTCAAAGCTGCTCGTGATTTTCTTGTTTTTAGACAGAAAAATTAGGAATTAAGAAAAAGAGATTATCGAAGATGAACAACAATAATAATCAGAAAAAGTCAAGCACTAAGGATGAAAATGAAGAAGAAGAAGAAGAAGTTGCACTTCCTGGGTTTCGATTTCACCCGACCGATGAAGAACTTGTAGGGTTTTATCTTCGAAGAAAAGTAGACAAGAAACCACTCAGTATTGAGCTCATCGAACAAGTTGATATCTACAAATTTGATCCCTGGGATCTTCCAAGTATGATTCCCTTTCTTCTTAATTATCATACAGTTTTAGTTTCTGTACATATCTTATCATATATGTACAAAAATTTTTGGATTTTCATGTTAGAATTTTCGAGAAGAAGAATGTATATATAATAAGATAGTAGGGTTTCGATGCATATATATATGGCTTCATAATAAGTAGTTAATGAATTTATTTTCCATTTGAGGGGAGTTTTTAATTTAATTATTTAATTACTGCATGAAAACCCACCAGAAAATTAGTATGTTATTTTTTTTTCTTCATTAATTTAATGTGAAATAGAACAGTTTACCATCAAACAGTACTGTTGGAGTTCATGTATATGCATGTAAAATTTTCCTTTTCTTAACCAATTCACTTGTATATTTTATGCTATAAGTAAACTCAAACTTTGCATATATAGCAAAATACAATTGGATAACATATAAGAGATCTTGTCTAAGTAATTAAGTAGAATCATCCACATATATAATATAATGAAGCATATATCAGTGCAATCAATCACAAATTAATTTGTTGCATGCAGTAAATTGACTTTTTGCTGTATTAATTTTGATTATATGTATGCATAGAAGGAAGCAATAGCGGAGGAGAGAAAGAAGGGTACTTCTTTTGCAAAAGAGGGAGAAAGTATAGGAATAGCATAAGACCAAACAGGGTGACAGGGTCTGGATTTTGGAAAGCAACAGGCATCGACAAGCCTGTCTGCTCATCCCATGGTGACTGCATTGGCCTCAAGAAGACTTTAGTTTACTATCGGGGGTCCGCAGGCAAAGGCACCAAAACTGATTGGATGATGCATGAGTTTCGCCTCCCTTCTAACGACACTACTAACCCACCTGCTCATCCTACTGCCGCTAAATCCTCTCTAACTGAGGCCGTAAGTTAGTTAATTATACACATTCCATTTCCATCTATACAAATGAATTTTTCCTTACTTCAATCCATATAATTTCCATGTATGCAAACTTATTGATAATTATTATTAGTTCGAATTACATGAATGAATCTGTAGAGCTGATCAGGTACTTAATTTACAAAAAAAATGCAATTGGTGAACTGATGAGTGATGATAATCTCTGGTTGATGAAACCACAGGAAGTATGGACACTGTGTAGAATATTCAAGAGGAATGTATCGCACAGGAAGTACACTCCAGATTGGAGAGTTTTATCGAGCAAACGTGAAGCAGCAGCAGCAGCAAATATGGAGACAAGCTCTATCACATGCAGTGTGGATTCCAGCATTACCAAAGAGAATTACCTAAGTTTTGGAGCTCCATATATTCAGTATAACGATAAGAAGCCTGTGATGTTTAATCAACTCAACGACAGAAAGTTACAGTTGCATCATCACTCTCTTGTAGACCAATTGACCAACATTAATTCTCAGCAGCAGCCTCCAGCCATGGCTTCCTCCTCCAACATCTCTAGTCCTCCTTATGGGAACCAATTGTTCGGTTATGGTGATTGGGATGAGCTTAGATCCGTCGTGGAGTTTGCTTTTGATCCATCTCATGATCTGTAAATACTTTTATATAATTTACATTATGACGATAATTAATTTCTTAATTATTAGGACTGTAACTTAATCCGTTGGGTTTGTTATCTTATAATCCTACAGACAGACATTGGCTTATGGTTTTTGAAATATTAATTATTACTTACTTGCAGAATTAGTCTTGGTATATAATTTTAATTGACCGACAAAAAAAATTACTTACAAAATTTCAAAGTATTCATTTATCCTCCATGGCAGAGTAATTAATTTCTCTTCGTGGGGCAATTTGTAAGTATTAATGTTTTTCCTTACCAAAAGGAAAATTCAAGAATGCATATGAAAACATCATGATTGGATTTCATAAAAATTTAGACCAAGAATTAAGAATATATTCAGTAATTCTAACTAGATTGATATCAGTTTAGTATTATTTATCACCTATTTAGACTCAATATATTATTAATAATTAAAAGAAAATAATATAAGAATACAAGGTTAATTTTATGACAAATTACCTATTTTACAAATTAACAGAGAGATGGAACGTTAAAAGAACTTTGATGGTCTCGTAACCACTGTTAAAGAAGTTGGTGTATATATAACTAATTTTAAAGGAATTTGAAAAAGACATTAAAATTTTATAATTTTTTTTCTAAAGAAAATCGAAGCAATCACTTCTTGTTTTGTCAGAGGGAAATGGGATAATAAACAAGAATTCCTCGTAGAAACGAGGGAGGAAATTAAAACTCATGTTGAAAAACAATTACATTTTTAACTTTCGATCTATTTAAAAATTCATTCGAATTTGATTTAAAATCTATTATAATTTCGGATGGATGAATTTAAAATTATTTCAAAATAATTTAGATTGCTTTAGAATTAATTTAATGACAATCCAAAAAGGATTATAAACGAATGAAAATGATATATATATATATATATATGCCATTTATCCAACAAAACGAAAAAAGAAAAAGAAAAAAAAAAACTCTATGAATAAGTGAGCAACTAAGGATCACAAATTTCTTATAAGATTGGGCCGTTGCCACATAATGGTCCCCCAATAATAACGAACATCTATAGACTACGGGTAGCATGATACTTACTTCATGGACTTAGAGTTTATAATTTTTAAAAAATATGATAAAAATTTTATACATATGTAAATTTATTATTATTTATAATAAGTTTATTTAAAATATATTCTATATTTATTATTATTTGATTGTATATTTATTATTATTTTACTATATATTCATTATATTTGCTAATAGATTTATTATTATTTGTAATCGTATTCACTTAGAATATACTTTATGTTCACCAGTATTTAATTGCATGTTCATTGTTATTTCACTACATATATATATATAATGGCAGATACATTATCATTTGTAATCAAATACATTTAGAATATATTTTATATTCATTATTATTTGACTGTATGTTCATTATTATTTGCATGTAGATTCATAATTATTTGAACAAATTCATTTAGAATATGCATGCAAATTCATTTTGAATCAGTTCATTTAGAATATGCTCTTTTTATTATTATTATTTAATTGTATGTTCATTATTATTTGATTTTATTATTATTTGTAATCAGTTTTGTTTAGAATACACTCTATATTCATTATTATTTGTATACAGATTTATTAAAAAAATTTTAAACAAAAAAACTTCAAAATCACTAAAAAAATTAAAAAAAAAAACTGATTACAAATAATAATGAATATAATCGATGTAATTATTTGGACATGTATTTATAGAATAATTTGTCATAGCTAGTATGCTGATTTTACAAAAAAAATGTAAGTGATTTGTTCTCTTAGTTCTCTATATAATTTTTTGTCTTTTGGATAGAATTCTTCTCCATAATGAGAAAAAATAATAAAGCCTATGCAGAGTAATAACAACTTCATGAAAAAAGTAGTAAATATAAAATAAATTTGGTTTACTACTAACAAGTTTTAGCTCCACATTCATCATTTTGTAAAAAAAATAAAAAATATATATATAAATAAAGGCTCCACATTCTTCATTTTGCGAGGTTGCTAATTAATTTGAATATCAGTCAGAAAAATCTTGTAAATTAAGTGCTAATCAACCTTGTAATTTTAAAAAAAAAATGAATATGATAAAAATGAGGTAATTAATCAAGCATACTTTTATGTGAAGTAAATTAATAAAATCATACTTATTTTTTTTATGGGAAGTTATTTGCCTAAATACATTCTATTTAATTATGAATAAATTAGTAATAAAATATCTTATAAGTAATTTAATAATTACTTAATTATTTTCTTACTGTTATGATATTTTGATTCGATTTGATATATGAATAAAATGAAGAATAGATAATTTACCATTAAATATATATCCACACACCTTAAATTTAATGCAACGAAATTCATGTAAAAAATATATATGGAATCTATATCACTCAAAAAATGAACAAAATATATAGTTAGCACTTCTCATAGTTTAATAACTCAGCATATTTAAAAAATAAAAAAAAACTTAGCATATTAATCTGATTTTTTCTAATTCAAAAACTAAATTTCCTCAATAATTTATTTATTTTTGTAAAAATATCATCAAACTGAATTAAAATTCAATTTTTTCCTAAGAAATTAAAGTTTAGAACCGTGAAAAAAATGTCATTTGCCAACATTAAGTGCATTGCTTCTTTGAATTTTTTTTTTGAAATAGGATTTTGTAATAATATATTATAAAGTTTCGTGCCGGAATTGGATTGCTTGCTTTAGACTGGTTCAGCTGTTTGTAGAGGGAGAAATAAACATATCTAATTATGATTTTTAAGAAATTTTTTTACTAAGTTTTATACACTTTTATTTATTAATCTAATTAATTAATAACTTATTAGCATATTAAGAAAATTTGCAATTAATTTTATATTAAAAATAAAATTATTGTTTTATATAACAATATATTATTAATTTAATTTTTGAATAAACATGTCTATTTTTCCCAAAAAAAAAAAAAGTCAATCTCAATTCATTAAAACACAGTTAATTAATGAGATTGACTGAGGTATATATATATATATATGTGTGTGTGTGTATCTTTAGCCTTAATTAAGTAGTGTAGGAATGAAAAGGTCGGTGTCAAAGATAATTTTGATTATTCCTTAATACAATGTGCTGATTATCTTTAAATCTTTAATTAGCCTAACCCACCGTATATTTATCATTTTCTATATATTCAAATTCAATTATTTGGTTTTAAGGTTTCCAATTCAAATTTTCTTGTTTGACCCTTTCTGTTTACATTTTTTTTTTCTTTTGTTAATAATAATTACTAATTATGACAATATTTTTTTATAAAAAAATCTGACTGGATATATATGTACTCATAATTCAAGTTTATTAATAATTGTGAAAATTACATATATTACAATTTTTTTTTTTCAAAATTTGCTCTGAAATTTTATATATAAATAGAATATTCAATTATAACATGGCATATAAAAATAATAAAAAATTATATATTTTATATATTATTATTATTATTTACAAGCAAAAATATTTTATTGATTCAAGCTAAAAATCATAAAAGATGAAACAGTCAAAATATTGAGGTTATCATATCAAAGTCTATAAATTTAATAATATTATATTAACTATAATACTTATAGTTCTAGTTCTGTAATATACTGATAACTAATTTATTATTTATATTGGATTAAATGCCTTGACTGTCTGAATCGCTACATACAAGAACAGTGGAAATAAAATGTAGTAACAAGATGATAAACGTCGCAACAAAACGATAAAATCACGAAAAATAAAATTAACAAAATAAAAAATTTAGATTTATATAGAATAATTATTTATTTTAAAAATAAATTGATAAAAAAATATAAATAGGTGATTTCAAGCTAATAAAAAAAATACTAATTATATATTATTATTTTATTGACTTTATTTATTTATAATTATAAAATTATAAACGCAATCTAGACAAGATAGCTTGCGTGTAAAAGTTTATATTAAAATCAAATATTTTTCATTCTCATTCTAAACAAGATGACGTACAACACATCATATGGTAACATCAAGGTTGATTCCTGATTATACAAAATTTATGAATGAAATAATCACGACTCAAATTTATACAATTGTTTCAATTTATTCAAAATATTTGGCTTAATCATGTTTAAAATAAACCCAGCCATAGATGTACTGCATAATTTCTTTAGGAATTTATAGATATATATACTTTTGGAATAATTCTCATGTTAATATTCAAATCGTTTTTTATTTAAAATAATTTGATTGAAATAATTTTGCTAATAACATTTATTTGTTTGAAATACATATACTTTGAATTGTGATAAAATTAATTGATCAATTCTATACTTTTGAAAGATAAGATGAATGTTCTCACTTTTATTTTACCTTTTATGAAGATATAAATTGTTTTGTGTTTCGATCAATTGTTAATACGATTCCAAATTAGATAAATTAAATTATTTACTTTCAATTTTTTTTTTTACCTTTCAACATAAAAATTTAATTTATAGCAAGTTATTTTATTATAATTATTATATATTATTTTTGAAATCACAAATTCTATCAATTATGTTTTTTTTTTTTTTTTGAAATGAGAAATTCATTAATACCCTTTAGTACACGTCATCTAAGATTTGACCTCCCCAAAAAAAAATGACCCCAAAGAAATCAAATGAGTTGAATTATTTCTTTTTTATTATTAATTATAACTTTTCAAACACGATCTAATAGCAAGCAGGGAAAAAAAAGAAGAAGAAAACAAAAACAGGGATTTTTTCCTTTTTCAATAAAGGGATTTTCTCCCTTATTTATTATTTTTTAAAAGAGTCAACAAATTAAATTCGACTACTTAACTTCTATCCTTCTGATGGAAAATATCTGATAAATTATAGAAGCCTGCATGCAACAATATACATTCGGAAAATATTAATTTGCTCATAATTATGCATAAAAAAGTTTTATGTTTATTGAAGTGGAAAAGAAAAAAAAGTCATTAACAAATTTATTAAAAATTAATATAAGAATAAAATAATATAATTAATCATTTTTTATTTTATAGAAGTTAATAATAAATATTTCAAGTTAAAATATATAGTTTATATTATTTAATAAAATTATATATTACAATTAAAATAATTTAGATAGGTAGAATTATCCTTATCACTCACTATAATGCAATTAATTAATCCTAACAAAAAAAAAGAAATATATTTGTATGTGTATATATATGGAATAACACATAATTAGAGAAATACCGTTGGAGATTTGGACACATTTCCATATTAAACTACTCGAATTGAAAGTGACAAACTCCGCCACCAATCACAAATTCCACATTATTTACAATCGTCATTCTGATGATCACAATCACAAATAATATTGCAAATTGATTTCTTCTTTATGATGATTACTGTAAGTTTGTCAATTTATGGAAATGTTAACTGAAATTAGGAGTAAGCAAAATCGAACCGAACAATATTAAATTTGGTCTATTCGGTTATGTTTATTTGATTCAGTTATTTTAAAAATTTTTCAGTTTATTTGGTTTGATTGAAAATATTGAAAGACTAATTAAACTGAACCGATTCAACTTTTACATATATATACTTTTATCAGTTTTATAGTAATCAATTCTATTTTTTATATAAAATGAAAGAAATTATAATTTATATAAAATAATTAGTTTTATTACATGATAATTGATAAAATCATGAACTATGACAATTTACTCTAATTTGTGTTAACTAATCTTAATTTTATAGTAATTAATAAAATTATGATAATTAATTTTAATTTATGTTAATTTATAAAGTTTTGATTTTAGTTTATGGCAATTTATAAAATTATGATAATTGATTTTAATTTATATTAATTGATAAAGTTATTACGATTGATTTTAATTTTATATAATTGATAAAATATGGCAAATAATTATAACTTATGTTAATTAATAAATTAATTTATAAAATCGATTAAATGAAACTGAATTAGACCGACATATTTTGATTTGATTTTTAATATAATATATTCGGTTCAATTTTCTTATTTACGTATCGGTTTGGTTTATTTTATTAGAATTTTGGTTCGATTTAAAACCAATGCACACCCCACCGGTTGATATTTATTTTCTTTCCAATTTTCGTTCAAATTTAAATATTTTCCACAATATATATACTTGTCATCAAGGTATATATTCAACATTATTCAGTATTAAGACAAACAACAACAATGAATAGTAGTTGCTTCCTGGTTATCCTATTCCTATCCCATTTAGGATTATCCAACCTAGGGATATCAGAATCCTTACCATGTCCAGTGCCACCTGAGCTCTCACCTAAACTTCATGAGGATCCTGCCGCCATAGATTCTGTCTCCACTGACTTTGGAAACGTAGTACACGACAAGCCCTTAGGTGTTCTTTATCCGACATCCTTGGAAGACATCACCACCTTAGTAAAAACCTCGTTCAATTGTTATGCTCCATTCGGGATAGGGACTAGGGGAAATGGCCATTCTGCACATGGACAGGATATGGCTTTCAATGGTGTGGTTATTGACATGAAGGCTTTAAGGGATGAAGAAAGAGGGTCCAGAATTTTTATATCCAAGGATGAGGCTTATGCTGAGATTGGAGGAGAACAGCTATGGCTTGATGTGTTAAATGCTGCACTTAGTCAAGGATTTTCACCATTTTCTTGGACTGATTATTTGAATCTAACGGTTGGTGGTACTCTCTCTAATGCTGGAATCAGTGGCCAAACCTTTAGGTTTGGTCCTCAGATCAGCAATGTCCAAGAATTGGATGTTATTACTGGTATCATCATTTTCACTTTTAATATTTTTATATCTTATAATTAACTTAATCATATGTATATTATTCTTTAAAATTTCTTGTTTTACTAATAATATATTTATAATTTAAACTATTGATCTATAAATTAATAAATAGTTTTTACTTCACAAATTAATATGCAATTGACTATAAATATTTTTTTTTTCTTATATAGCCTGAATTCGGGATTAATGGCCAATTCATATAAATATTTACTGTTTTCCTTAGCAAAAAATAGAAATTTTTGGCATTTTAAATTCCTTCCCTTATTTGTACACAAAAAATAGTAACACGTTATTGTGTCTTTAAACGTTATGAAGTTTCAATCATTTTAAAGTTTAAACTACTAATTATATTTTCTTTATTTGAGAATATTAGTATATATTACTGTTAATTAATAAATAATATTTTTTTGAAAATACAAATTAATAATAATTAATTGTTGGGCTATAGTCCCTATATATATATATATATATATAAGTTACTATTTAGTTATTAGGTATCACCTGCAGGTGGTCCATTGATATTTGTGGAATCTAGTATCAATAAGAGATTCCTAATTATATATCTTTAATTGTAAATTAAGTACTTTTTTCTGTATATATATTGAGGTAGGAAGATTTTTGGATTGAAAAAAAAAATATTATGAATTGAATCTAATTAACAAGTATTTTCACGATATATACGAGTTAATAGAGATTTGGCTTGGATTCTAATTCAGGAAAAGGAGAACTCGTTACCTGTTCACCAACTGTCAACTCTGAGTTATTCTATGGTGTTTTGGGTGGCTTAGGCCAATTTGGTATAATCACAAGGGCAAGGATTCCTCTAGGCCCTGCTCCAACAAGGGTATGCATTATCTTCCAAAAAAAAAAAGGAGCAGGTATTAAAAAATTAACGCTTCGATTCGACCGGAATAAAATAAATACATAAATAGAGCCTGGGTGAGAAATAGAAATTTGGTCAGAGAAATCTCGCATGATTGATATGTAATTATTTTTAATCTTCTTTTACAGGTGCGATGGACACTAATCCTTTACAGCAATTTCACAGCTTTTACAATAGATCAAGAAAATTTCATCGCCATTAATGGAAGGACTGCTACCAATGCTGTGAGCTATTTAGAAGGTGGAATTTTATTGGACAATGGAACCCCTAATGCTTGGAGAACCTTCTTCTTTCCACCTGAAGATGTTCCTAAAATTACGGCCCTTACCAAGCAATACGGCATCATCTACAGCATAGAAGTAGCCACCAACTACGTTGGACAAAGCAAAAATGCTGTAGACTGGGTTAGTCCTCCTTTAATTAGTCACAGTACACGTTCGCACCATTCATAGAACAATAGTGCTATACAGTCCGTCTCATATTGTTCCATTTTGTCTCGCTTTAGTACTTTATTTGTAGACTGAGTAACTCAAAATTTATTGACTGGTAAATACTAGTACTTTACTTTGGGTGAGCAGAAGTCGGAACAAAAATTGGTGGGACAAAAAACATTTTTGTACATAGAATTATATAATACATAGTTGGATAATTAATTATTTTGATTTTGGTTGCAGAAAATGAAGCAGCTTTACAAGCAGCTTAGTGGTGTACCTGAATATACATATGAGAAGGATGTATCTTATACAGAATTCTTAACCAGAGTCCCATCTACAGAGCCCAATGGTCAAGCTCATCCATGGCTGAATTATTTCATCCCAAAATCAGGAATCACAGCATTCAATTCAGGTGTCTTCAGGGATATTCTTCTTAAACGAAATATCACTACTGGACCTCTTCTTTTCTACCCAATGAACAAAAACAAGTATGTACCAAGATTATATATATATATCACTTGATTAATTAAAGAAATTAAACATTGATGGAATTGATTAATTAAATTATTAATTGCAGATGGGATGATAGGATGTCAGCAGTGATAGCAGATGAAGACATATTCTACACTCTAGGACTTCTAGTTGAAAGTGGGTTTGATAATTTGAAGGCATATGAGGATCAAAACCAAGCAATATTGGATTTTTTTGATAAAGCAGGCATTAATGCTAAGCAGTATCTTGGGATTCAGGCAAGTCAAGCTGGTTGGATTAAGCATTTTGGGCCTAAATGGAATACTTTCCAGCAGAGGAAAGCTCTGTTTGATCCCAAAAACATTTTGTCACCTGGACAGAAAATTTTCAACTAAGCACTACTGCATGTAATTATTGTTAGCAATAAAAATTTTCTGTTTCCTTTGCTCTTTCGGTATTTATGAACTTCCATACTACAGGGAAAGCAAATATATATGCATGATTTATAAGTTGATTCTGAAATAAATTGACAGTAGAAAATGTGAAAAACATCAATTTGAAGAACATTTTGCTCCTCCTATCAATAATTCTAGAACATGAACTACTTATTTTCATATAAGAAATCTAAGTAAAAATTCAAATTTGAAACCTCACAGTTATAATCACTTAAGCAGTACCACTAAGTTAAAGTTTATCGATAACACATGCAATATATTAATACTACATCTCTTATGTGTAAAAAATTAAAAGAAAAAAGAAATTTTAATGTCAACCTGATAAAAAAAAAATATATTATTTTTCTTTAGTTCAAAGAAAGAAAGATATGTCGGTGTTTCCTCAAATATATATACAAGTGCTGAACTTTTTAACCTTTCAAAGTAAGAACAACTGTAAGTACAAACTTTGAAGTAATATCTAAGCTTTCATGCGACTTCAAACTTGAAAAATTTCCCCTATATATACCCACCATCTCAACCAATTCTTCTCAATTCACCATCTCTCTAAACTTTCTTCAGCACTCTTCCATGGCGAAAAGAAATTCAAATTCCTCAATCCTGCTCATCGTATTTCTCTTCACAACCCATTTAATAATATCAGAATCTTTAACATGTCCAATGCCACCTGAACTAGCAGACAAGCTCCATGTGGATCCTGCAGCTTTGGCATCAGTTTCTACTGATTATGGCAACATAGTCCATGATACACCAGCAGCCGTTCTCTACCCAACATTCGCACAAGACATCTCTAGCCTAGTAGAAGCTTCTTTCATTTGCTCTACTCCTTTCGGTGTGGCTGCAAGAGGCAATGGCCACTGTACTCATGGCCAGGACATGGCTGACAACGGGGTGGTTGTGGACATGAAGGGTTTAAGGGATTTTAGAAAGAAGACTGCTGGGATTTCTATCAGTAAAGCTGAAGTCTCTTATGCTGATGTTGGAGGTGAGCAGCTATGGATCGATGTGCTGAATGCTACAGTGAGTCAAGGAGTTGCTCCGATTTCATGGACTGATTTTTTGGGCATCACAGTTGGTGGCACTCTTTCTAACGCTGGAATCAGTGGCCAAACTTTTCGATTCGGTCCTCAAATCAACAATGTCCTTGAGATGGATGTCATTACTGGTTAGATATCATCGATCTTAATTTTTCATAATTTTCACATATCAGTTAAGCAAGCTTAGCTTTATAAATTAGGAGTTGTGGTTTACTTGATTCAGGAAAAGGAGAGCTCGTCACCTGTTCTGCAACTAATAACTCTGAGCTGTTTTATGCTGTTTTGGGCGGTTTAGGCCAATTTGGAATTATAACCAGAGCAAGAATTCCCTTAGGACCGGTTTTGGATAGGGTAAGCAAATTCACAATTTGACTTTGATCATTGTTATCTACAATTTTGTTCGAGACAATAATAAAATATTATCTAAAAAATTATTAGCTCGTTTATCAAGTTTTAGTTTAATGATAGTAATCTGGTGACCAAAAGCCATTACAACTTTAGATAAAAAAAATAAAAAACTAGGTTTATATAGTAGATTTCAATGGTTTCTTGCGCTGATTGTATCAATTAATTATATAGGTACTGTGGGCACAAATACTTTACAGCAATTTCACAGCTTTTATCATGGATCAAGAACGTTTCATTGCTCGCAATGGACGGAAACAAGGAAATGCGATCAGTTATTTAGAAGGAGGAATTCTATTGGACAATGGTACCCCTAATTCCTGGAGAACATTCTTCTTCCCACCAGATGATATTCCACAAATACAATCCCTGGTAAAAGAACATGGTATCATCTACAGTATAGAAATAGCAAATAGCTATGATGAACTCACCAAGGATACAGTAGAAAAGGTATATGCTAATCACCATTAATTCTTTAAGTAAATATTAAGGAATTTTTCTTTTTCGAGTTTTTGTGATCAATTTTATCATCTGTTGCATAGACAGAGTCTATATATACCACACCAATAAAAAAATATTATGTACATGACACTCTCTTCCGTATACTCGGTCTGCGTGAATTTTCCGTCTACCTAATTAAAACAACGTTGTTCTAACAATATACTGGTCATTGCAATAATTTTGTGGCAGGAAATGAAGAAGTTTATCAAAGAACTTAACACGGTACCGGACTTTGTTTACCAACATGATGTTTCTTATGTAGAATTCATAACCAGAGTCCCACCTGTAGAACAAAATACTCAAGCACATCCATGGCTCAATCTCTTCGTACCAAAATCAGGACTGTCACAGTTCGATTCAGGTGTTTTCAGGGACATTGTTCTTGCTCAGAATATCACTACAGGCCCTGTCCTTTTCTATCCCATGCTCCGAGACAAGTAAGTCCGCCTTGATGCTTTTAATTTTCTTTTCGAAAATTTGTTTTACACAATGAATCCGATGCTATTTACTGAATCTGCAGGTGGGATGATAGGATGTCAGCGGTGATACCTGATGAAGATATATTCTACGCTGTAGCACTTCTGTATTCAAGTGGGATTAATGATTGGCAGATTTATGAAGATCAAAACAATGCTATATTGGGATTTTGTGACAAAGCAGGAATTAATGTTAAGCAGTATCTTGGCCATCATTCAACTAAAGATGATTGGATTAAACATTTTGGGTCTAAATGGGCAACTTTTCAGCAGAGAAAAGCTCTGTTTGATCCCAAAATGATTCTGTCTCCAGGACAGAAAATTTTTAATTAGTACTTATCTTTAATTATCAAGTAAATTGTGTATAATTTTCATAAATAAATGCTAGTGGTCCTTTTTGTGTTTCTTTCCCCCGTTCTTGGAGGCCAAAAACATGAATATATGAAAATAGTGGGGGTTATATCAAAACTTATGACTTAGTTGAAAAATGGTGATGCAAATTTGGTACCATTATTTTAAAAAACTTTGCAACGTGGAACCTCATATCAGTTTTCAGCGACGAAAAATTACGCGGCTGCTGAAAAAAGCCCACGTCATCCAATTATTGCCACATCATTCATGCAATACGGCTCTGTTTCTTCAATGTTTAATAACTTTTGCGAGAAGTTTCCTTTATTTACAAAATAATCCAAATTTACAATTATTTGGTAAAAATGGGATTGGGCCTACTAGCCCAAACACCCCGTAGCCCATTCATCTAGGCAGACGCAGTTGTCCTCCCCACCTTCTCTCTATTTTCTCGACGGAAAATCAAAATCCAATCTTATACTGCAACGTTTCAGGATTCAGTATCTTAATTTCCATTTGAATAACTCGTGAAGACGGATCCGCCGACTGGGTTTATCAAAAGGGTAAAACCCCCATTTTCTTGATCTTTCTTTTTCTTTCGATCTTGTTGATCTTTTCTTCAGTACTGGTCAAAGGATATTTGTAGCTGTATTTTTATTTTATGAATGTATGATCTTATTACTTAGGGAACTTTGCTTTGCCCATCATTTCTTAGCATCTACCATCTCGCAAAAATCAAACTTTTATGTGAAGTACATTATCTGAGCTCTGCTTAGTTTCATAGTGAGATCGGAATGATTTGAAACGTCCGAAAGTATTGGTTCCCTTCAAAATTTTAAGCTTTTCTGTTCAACTTTCCGGAATAGAGTATTGTTCTCTTCAAAATTAAATGGCGAAGTTGTGATTTTTATGCTCTTAAATGAACAAATCAATTTGGTTACAATGAAACCCATTCAAGAATGGGGAAGTTCTTACCTTGTGTTAATGATAGATTATGGTGAAAAGATTCATCATGAAGCCTTAGGGACTTTATTGTATGGTTTTGCTGTAAAATAGTTAAGCAGGAAGAAGTCGATCTTTAAAGAAAGTATGGATCGGGAAGGCCATATAAGGGAGCGCTCATATTTGTAGTGATCTTGGATCTACTTGCCATAGTTAACAAAATGGAGGACGTCTTTTAGGCGGGTGATAAATTCTATTGAAAATGAAAAAATATGTTAAATAAGAAAGATTCCACAGAAAATGTTTAATGAGAAAATTACCAAAGAGAATGTTTACCTTTTCTCCTTCTTTTTCTGTTCTCTCTCTATTTCAGAAAAAGAATTCTTAAGGACTTAAATGCAAATAATGATATTTGAATGATGAATATTGTTATTTTCAACTGCTGCTCTTTTGATATATTTTCTGACATTTTTTGGCAATTGTTCTATATTTCAATATTTTTTTATAATTCCTATTGTAGATGATAGATCGATATTGGATTGGTTTGGGTCTGGTGCTTTTGTGTCTTGTTCAAGTTTTGGATGCTAGTGCTGGTGATGCCGACCCAGTATACAGGTAACTTTTTAATACACATTTTTTCAGTTTAAAGTTGGTGTTATAGACTCCAAGCATTTTCCCAAGCCTCCCACATGTATTCGAGGTTTTGCATTATTGTCCTTGTGAACCATTTGTGGGTGAAACGAACTCAGTTGACAAGTAACTGTTGAGCCCATTTCTTTATAAACTGACATGTATAAATGCACACAAAAATATACCAGCAGCCATTTTAGTATGGGTATGCTTGAACTACTAAATGAGTTCACCAGATACGCATTTGCCCAATGCATAAGGGAACTACTAGAATATTATTATCATTCTTCTGAACTCTTCTAGCCATGCTTTAACTGTTGCTTCGACAATTTGGTGTTATATCTCAGTTTCAGACATGCATGGTATGTTTTCCACATTTTGTCAGACATTTAAAGAGAATGCATGTGCAATATCAGATGTATTGTCCATGCAATAAATGATTCCTTTTATTTCTTGCCTCCTTGTTCTCACAGCCATGTGCTACTGCTTGCTCTTTAAAGCAGTCACTGAGAGCTAGTTCTTGTATTGTTACCGCAGCATTCTCATGTTCATGTGTTTCTGCTTTTTTACCAATGGTACTTTTTTGAAAAAATTAAAATTATTTTAGGGAATATAATTGACCAATTACAACATACTTTGTACTTTCTGATGGCTTTGGACTACCTCATTATGCATCCCATATGGAGTCTATTGAAAATATCTTCCTTGCATCTGTTGGAAATAATTAATTTTGCTTTTATCTAGCATATTTGTGATCTACTATGTGCATTGGAAATTGTCGGGTATGGGAGAGGTGACATGTTTTTTCTATTCTGGACTTTAGGGACTGTGTTAGACAATGTGAAAAAACCGGATGTGTCAGGCAAAAATGCTTTTCACACTGCAAATTTTCCTCTGATGGTGTCTCAGTTGATGGTCCATGGTATATGCAAGAACCTCTTTACTTGCAATGGAAACAATGGGATTGCCAAGGTGATTGTCGTTACCATTGCATGGTTGATAGAGAAAAGGAAAGAGAAGCATCTGGTCATGGTCCTGTAAAGTACCATGGTAAATGGCCCTTTAAGCGTGTATATGGAATTCAGGTTCGCTTTTCAATAGGGTTATTTTGGTGAACCAGTTTTTTGAAGATAATTTAGATGTTACTGTAATTTTCTGCACTATACTTATTGACTTATGTTTTGTTTACAGGAGCCTGTCTCTGTAGCTTTCTCTGCTCTCAACCTTGCAATGCATTTTCATGGTTGGCTGTCGTTTTTCATTCTTCTGTACTATAAATTGCCTCTAAAACAAGATAAGAAGGCATACTACGAATATGCAACTCTGTGGCATATTTATGGACTCTTATCAATGAACTCCTGGTTCTGGAGTGCTGTTTTCCACAGTCGGTAAGCTTCTCTTTTTTTTTTTTCATCTGGAAAGTTGTGTGCTACTGTGTTTGTTAGTCGAAAATGTTCGAGTGCTTTTTCCTGAATTTGAATATGAAGGACTAAAGGAGGCAATTAAATTTTATTATTTTATGCAGTAGTGATGTGTAGAATTTAGGTGTTACTTCCAAACTCTCGCATGTAAGTGCATTTTGCTTGGGTTGTGGCAGCTTGCAGATAGGCAACGCATATCTACATTTCTATTTTTAACAATTGGTGTCTTGCAGCCATATGGGCCAAAAACCTAATGTTAAATTTATCACTTTTCAGATGGGCAATGCTTTCACACAGAATTAAGCCCGATTTATAGTAATGCACTTGATTCAAATTTGATCTTTATCACTTTTTATGGTTGGCGAATGGTGAGTCTAACTGATAATTTGCTATACCTGTCTGGAGCCTTGTTCAATTTCATTAGATAACGGCCTCATTTGGCAGCATTATAGTTTTTACTTCTATTGTCATATGCATACAAATATGTGAAAAGCAAATATTTGTCACTTTTTTCAGCATTTATCCTGATTTTACTTTTAACTGCAGAGATGTGGACTTGACAGAGAAGCTAGACTACTCTTCTGCAGTGGCATTAGTGGGTTACTCGCTCATTCTGGCAATACTAAGGGCTTTCGATGTGAAGGTTGAAGCAGCAAGGGTCATGGTTGCTGCTCCATTGCTTGCATTTGTGACAACTCATATACTGTTCATCAACTTCTATAAGCTAGACTATGGTATGTTCTCTCTCCTCTCGGACCATCCTATATTGTTCTTTAACTTCTACAAACTAAAACAATTATGGATATTTTACAGGGTGGAACATGAAAGTTTGTGTTGTCTTGGCGGTTTCTCAGCTTCTCATTTGGGCAATTTGGGCTGGCATTACGCGCCATCCTTCTCGCTGGAAGTTGTGGGTGGTGGTCATAGGAGGCGGTCTCGCAATGCTCTTAGAAATCTATGATTTTCCTCCATATAAAGGATTCGTAGATGCTCATGCTCTTTGGCATGCTACCACTATCCTTCTCACCTACATTTGGTGGAGTTTTATCAGGGATGATGCTGAATTCAGAACTGCAAACCTGCTTAAAAAGGCAAAGTAGCATATTTGATTTGTATAACTGTATAACCTGTTCTTAAACCTGAGAAAGAAAGTGTGATAGTTTATAGGATTTGCATATTTTTGTTTTCTTGTAATAATTCTTTTCTTTTTCCTCTGCATCAAAAAGGGATAGGAATTGCTTAGTTTGACATTCATTTTCAATGAAAATTTTTCTATGGTGTTGTGAGATTATGTTTGTTGTAGAATGATTCTAACTTGCATTCTGTTAGGATAAAAATTGTCTTGAAAGGGTTTGTATTTGATGCACTGTGCGGGCTGCTGCAATTTTTTTTTTTATTCCTTTTTGGGGAATAAATTAAAGATTTTCCTTTTTAACCCTTTTTATTTGAGACAGTGGCCTAGAGGGCATATAAAGCTCAGGGTTATGCATCTCTGTGGAATTTATAAATCCCAAAGTCGGCCAACCTGTCTGCCACTTCTTTTTGTGAGGTTCCATAAAAAGAATCAACCCATAAATTCGATAAAAACAATTGGCTACTGGTTCAGTTTAATTGTCAATTTGTTCTAAAATAATTTCCAATTAAATTAATAACTTTTAATTTTTAATCATTTTGATCCATTCATTTTAAATTTGTAATACAAATTCATTAAATATACCATTTTTTATGAAAAGAAAAATTGAGACGAAATAGATCGTATATTAAAATTTTGGAACCAAATTAATATTATCCAAAATTTTATAGGAAATTTATAATTTTTGGATTTTTTTTACGAAGTGAATTCACCTTAATAAATAGATTATTAAAGGTATCAGTCTATAGGTTTTTTTTTTTAACTTTTTTTTAAATAGTTAATTTTGTTAATTTAAATTAACAATATATTGACAAAAAATGTATGCTAAAAACAATAAATGATGAAACAATAAAAAAAAAAATTAAAGCATCCAGATTAATAACATAATTAATAGGCACAATGCCTAAAATTTTGATAATATTATAGTGACTAAAATACATATGATTCTAATTTTGTAATATATTGACGATCATAATCTGATTTGTTTTTACTATTTATTCAAATATATTTTGTCTGTCTGAATCGTCCACATAAAAATAAAATGTGGCAAAAAGATAAGAGCATTTTGATTTATTATTTCTATTAGATCGAATATATTTTATCTGTCTGAGTCGTTTATATAAAAATAAAATGTTGCAACAAAATAAAAAAGAATAAAAATATTGTAACCAAACACCAAAATAAAATTACAAAGAATAAAATAAATAAAAAGAATTCAAATCTATACTGTTAGAATAACCGCTTATTTTAAAAATTAATTGATAAAAAAATTAGAGTGATAATTTCAGATGAAGAATAAAAAAAATAAAAAAATCGTCCTCTTTGCTTAATAAGAGATTAGGATTTTTTCACTATTTTATGAAACTAAAAAGAACAATCTCATGAAATTATGGCTAAAACCTAGAAATATGAGCAAAATAAAATTGATGTCAAAATTGCGAAAAATGTGATCCTAATCCTAAGTAAGCGTAACTCTCACGGCAGGCGTGTTACCGCATTCCATTAAATAATTCCAACCTTCTCAGTACACGTTGCATCTGTAGCTCACGCGCACGTGCATCAACTGAAGCGCCACGTAGGACCGCCCGCCTCTGAGTGGCATCACATCGTAATTTCCGCAAACACTCATGCCTACTTTCCCATTATCCTTCCCTTCTTTTTCCAAAACCACTAGCAGCAGCTTTACGAATTTTGATTCCGTGTGGACCGTCAGGTAACCGTAGTCGGTGCATGCCTACGTGTCTTATTCCTGTTCGTCTGTTGCCCTTTTAAATAACCATTAGTCTCTCTTATCACTAAAGTAGGTGCTCTCTTTCTCTAACAATCTATGTTAGAGAGAGAGAGAGGGAGAGAGTAGCTGAGGGAGGGAGCGGTGGAGGAGGTTGATTCTGTTACCGGCGGTCTCTAATTCGCTTGGTGCAGGTCGGGAACTGATTGGCTTCTCTTGGACGAGGATTCATTGCCAGATGGCGAGTGTGATTGGATTAGATTGATGGAAGCAAATTGGATCCCGCCTTGCATCAACTGAATCGGAGACGGCGGTGAAGGGTTGCATGGATCTTGCTTCTTTTATCTCCGTTTCTCGTTCAGATCTCAGGTCGGATTTATTTAAGGCTTATTTTTGTCGAGAGGTGGATTACGCAGCTGAAAGTGGAAATGGAAAGTTCAATGATTGTTTTTTTTTTTTAATCTTATTTTTAGTCATTTATCTGTCTGATATTATTTAGCATTAGTAGATCCAATTAGTAGGATCTTTCGAGCAGTGTTTCGATGTTTTGTGCTATTGCTTTCTTGTTCTTGGATTTGCAGATTCGCCATGATTCATAAGAACTGAAATCATTTCAATCTTATGCAAAAGTATTTATCAAAAATTAAAAGAAAGGACTTTTTGTTTTTGATGTAAATAAGAGGGAAAGAACATTGTGTTTAATTGAATATGTAATTAATTATGAACTGCTTTTTTTTTTTTTAACTTTTAAGATCCTCTTTTCATGTTCGTTTGAACATAACAATTCATTTACATTAAGTTTTTCAATTCAAAATAAATGGTTGACATTCAATTATCCAATAATTAACCACCCACGCTATAGAATTTCAAATTTCATTTCAAATTAAATGTGAACCATTCATTTTAAATTGTACGACCCAGGTTGTGTGGTATGGCCTGATTATATTCCTGTATTGTACCTCATCTCAGGTACAGTTTATTTGATTTGGTAATTTTAAACCTTTTTATGTTGGCATCTTCTGTTTGCGAATTTTAAATGGGATGGGAATGGCCTTCGATTCAATAGGTTAGTGCTGATGGAATCTTTTTATTATTATTATTATTAGCGTAATTTCACTAGAATGAATTTTTCAATTGATGGTCAATTGTTTTTGGTCGAAACATTTGATGCTCAATTGATAAAAATATTCTATCTATGAAGAAGTTGACTATTCCAATTCCTTTTCTTTCCATAAAGAGTTAAAATACATGTTGGATAGAATGTATTTGAACTTGAACATAACTAAATTTAATCAAATAAATATTAATAGCAAAGTAAGTTGAAAGTATTCTTTTACAATTTAAACGTGCTCCTAGTAAGTTCAGAAACAAATAGTTACACTTCAACATTTGATGCACTTAGCTTTGGTTCTTCAATGTATTTTGCAACACTTTTTTGGCAGATAATCTGGAGTTTAGTTTATTATTAGATTTCTCAATGCTGTCAGGTTTAGATTCCAATTTTTTGTGATTTCAAACTAGTTGATATTTCTCTTGTGCTTTCATTTCTTGTTCCAAGTTTAGATATTCCAATTTGCCTTGGTGCACTTATAAAGTTGGTCTCATGTCTTTGTGTGCGTTACTCTACATTAATTTTAAGCTCCATCTTGAAAGAAAAAAAGGGTAATCAACCCCTTTCTATTGGACTTCCCGGGGCCTTGGTACTCATAAATGGGCAAGTAGCGGTGTTATCAGTTGTGATGTTAACACTTCTGCCACTTTTCTCTCTCATAGTTCTGTGTAGGCATATGAATGAATAGTAGTGTCTATTTCTCTCTGTATATTGTGTGCCTGTGATCCCTACATTATTATTTCAACAATGGTTCTTCAGTGCGAATGTTCCTTGTTAATGGTATTTAAGGTAACATGAGGCAATAATATCATATACTTACTGAGACCCACTTAAAGAAGCGGTAGAAATGTATCCTTTTTACAGCTGTCGTACTTGTTTGGTATTAAGGTGGTCTATTGTCTTTGCTATTGTTGATGCTGGGCTAATTAGTATAATATCTCATTTTTCAAGTATACAAATGTAGTTTCTTTCCTGCTTTACATATCAGGAGAATGTGCAGCCTTGAAAAATAGTCTGTTGTTTGTAATAGCATATGTGCTGGATATGCAGATCTCATCCTTGTACTGGTAGTTACTTGTTATGGCAGTCACTGTAGACTGATTTTTAATATGTGAAACTGTAGTTGAACTGTTTAGGTAAAAAAGCTAAAGAATAGGTCTAATTATATTAATTCACCCTATTAGTCATCACATGTATGTTCCCTGGGCTTAAAGTATGAAGCATGACAGATGGAAATTCATCTTTACATTAGGTTGAATTTAATTTATAAGGGCACTCAGGATTCAAAATCTATGTACCTTTTGATCAAAAAAGGTCCTAATAACATGTCAGAAAAATCAATCAACCTAAGAGTTTAAACTTGTATTAAAAATGAAATATCTGAGGAAAGATGATCGAACCATTGCAATGCACCTTTAGTTGGAATTAATAGACAGGGAATTGTGGTTCAACTTGTGCTTAGTACCGGATTGTGTGCCCCTTGTTGATTCTATTGGATTCTTTTTCTCAATACTTTTTGTGGAATGAAATAACTTCCATATATTTTGCTGTTTCTTCTGAGGTCACTATATGTGGATGGCTGTAATATGCCCACTGTTTTTTATTTTAGGGTTTCTGATGCATGTGAAATAGCTAGATGTGTGGGGATAATTATGCTTTTTGCCTTGCAATTTCTTCTTCTTCTTCTTCTTCTTCCCAAGGCAGTTTATCAGTTGTTGGATGCTGGGAAGCATGGACACGGCAAAAGGGTTGTGTGTCTGAGCATCGGACACGCCATGTGGCGTGTCATTGACTAAAAATGAGGTCAATGCTTCAGACACGGCAAGGACACAGGGTTGGACATGGCTAGAGGTTTCTTGGGTTTCTTCTGGACCCATTTTATAATTTTAGTAAGTCCAATTGTCTGGCCCAATAATTTTACTCTAAACTTAACATCTGCAGCTCTAAACATTCGCTGCCCACTAAATACCCAAACTCTATTCTCTATTCCTCCTAACATCTTCTGCCCTTCTATTCCTCCAACAAAAATGAACTGAGATAATCATCCTTTGTGATTTTGATGCATTGGTTGGAGCAAAGGGCTTAACGGTGGATGTTCTTATCCGGCTTCTTTCTTAGACTTCTCTCCAGTTGTATCCGGCTTTGCTTTCTCGTCTTTCCTGTTGTAGCATCCTTGTCTCTAGCAATTAGTTGTTCTTCCCTTCTTGATGGGTGTAGTGGGTGTTTATATTGAACTCTAGTTGTTTTCTTTTCCTCTATTTTTACGTTTTCCAATTCTTCCATTTTTACATTTTTTTGTGCTCTAGATAATTTGGTACAATAGCATAATTACTAGCCTCATTCTGTTTTGACATTTTATTTTTCCTTGGTTCAGTTGATTCCTATAGAAGACTATTCCTGAACTTAGGAAAATCTCTTTTTTGGTTTAGTTATGAATATTTTGAGTATTTCTAACGATAATATTTGAATACTTGTTTTTTATTTTTCTAAATTGTTTTTTTAAGGATGATATTTATAAGGATAACTATTTTTTATTATTTTATAATGCCGTGTCCGTGTCCTAATATTTTGGATTTTGCCGTGTCTCCGTGTCCATGTCTGTGTCCGTGTCCGTGCATCTTAGGTGGAAGCAACCAATTCCTTTCCTTGTGACAAAATCAATGAGATTGCAAATGCTGTTACCGTTATATGCCTGACAGGATACAGAAAGAAAAGCGTTTGGTTATAGTCCGGTTTAGTCCCAGCTAGCCGTAGTCTAATTGAGTACAATGTTAAATGGCCCCACAACTTGAATTCAGGTTTGCTTTTCACAGCTGGCGGACTACAATTTTTTGGATTCGCATCTTAAGTCGTTGTTTGATTACTTGCATTTGTAGCATGGTGTGTTTTGAACTTTCTATGCATTACCATGGTTGCTACGCTGATAATCTTCTATTTTGTTCAGAATCTCTGTTGTTTGTCAGTTGGGAGTGGGATCATCTGAATGCGTGTCCATAATTTGAATTTGGGGCAGATGATAGAATTTTATTATTACGTGCTGTAACTGTCTAAAAACTTATCCTATTTAAATATAGAGCTGAGCTTATCCTTATTTTGCAATTTCATTCTTTGATAACCAAGCAGACATCATAAATATGATACATGTGAGCATGTTTCTGTATTTGGCAAAAGGATTTAGTAGCATATGAAAGGTGTGCAGTGCTGACTCTGTTGTTGTGTTTGTAGTGGCATTTCAAATCTGGGAAACAAAGAAATTCTGTGTTTTTATGCAGAAGAGCAAACCCTAGACTCGTACAGTTTCAAGTCATTATATAATGGCTCCAACCAAAATTATATAAATAGTATTTTTCATATTTTCGCATGAATAGGTGTTTTTATACTCATTGAAGGCGCTCGTGGTTGGGTTTTCAGGTCCTGTGTGAACATTTGAGGGTTGTTCCGCACGTTCATATCGAATCACATATTTGCATTTAGAGCTTGAATGGAAGGGTCATGCATACTGGTAGGCGGATTCAGTGACATATCACCTCCAAGCAGCCTCTTTTTCAGTTTCTTCTAATTTTTGTCATCTGCTGTTTTAGTGTGCAGATGTGGGAGATATCCTGAATTGGATCTCTGCTAAATTGTTGAGCCCTTTTTTTTTTTGCACCTTCATCCTTGGCGGAATCGCTTGAAAAAATTTTCAATATCATTACCTGTAAATATTTTTAGAAGTACTCCACTTTGAGAAATATTTTATTTTCATATTTTTCTAATATTTAACCCCTTACATCAAGTCATTGTTTTTTCTAGAAAACAAATTTCCTTGTGATAATGAATTGAATTAGTTGTATGCATGACTGAAAATATTGAGAGTGTTTGGCTAATAAACTTTGTAGCATGTGCTTTGCCTAAAGCATCTAATGTTTATTTTCATTTGTTAAAATATTTATGTCCCATTGTATTTCTTTTTAAAAAAAATTCTAACTCGTGTTGGAAGACCGTGAACTATAGTCCATTACTATTTAGATAACATTATCATATTGTTTTCTTAGTAGTAAGAATAACTTCATTTATCAGTATTTATCAATGTAATCATATATAATTATTTCGATATATGTATAGGTATCAATTGTGAAATTTATTAAAAGATTCTGTTGATCTTTGTAATTCCAAAATTGTATTCTTACTAATTTCAGATTTATATGTAAATTTCATCTGAAATTGAGTTGTAATCTTGTTGTTGTAGAATTTACTGATGAATTTTGCATTAGAACTACAATTGCATAAAATTTAAATCTCGTATCAAATATGTTGACTTTTGTTAAAAATAAATAAATGGGGTGGGTATCATGCAATCTTTATGGAAGACTTATTATTCATGGAATTACAATTTTTAGTTCCACTATGTGCATGTAGATGTTTGCTATTCGTATGTGTAAATCAATTTGAGGAGCACCAGCATGAGGCTGAGGAGCTACAACTCTTTGGAATGAGCTAATTAATGGGCTTATTTCGTGAAAAAATACATTAAACATTTTTCAAAAAAAAATAAAAAATAAAAAATCTCATATGATTATGATCAGGCTAATATATATTAAAAAATTCTACATAAATAGCCAAATGCTTCTAAGAAAAATACATTAAATTTAAAAGTAACTATACTTAATTGAAAATAATCTACTTAAAAGTTAATTAAAATTTTTTTTTAAAATTCGTATAGAGAGAATCTATAAAAATGCATGCATACTTATAAGTTTATAGATTTCGTACCATTATTAATCAACAAAAGAATTGAAATCATGATAATATTTAAATTACCATTAAAATTAATTTAAGTTATATTTAATTAATCGATAATAATATATATTAATAGAATTAGAATGCAATCAATATATATTATCGAAATTAATTAGTCGTTAGAATCAGTAAGTATAATTTTAGAATTCAACTAAAAGACCAATACTCCAAAAATTCAAAATTCAAATTAATCTTAATATTCACGTGATTTTGTATATAAAAAGATCATATCCTTTTCATACAATGAAAGAAGAAAAGTTTTGAAATTTTATTTATGGTATATAAGATAATAAAAATTGAGAAATCTAATAATAGTAATACTTAAAAGTTTTTTGCCCCTTTTTTGAGACCGCATACTTGATGATTGGTTGTACATACACGGTGGACTAATATTTATTAATTAAATACCAGTAATGTCCCCCAACAAAGTACAAAATACCAATTAGGTCCTCAAGGGAGCCGTGGTGGTATTTGAATCACCACTTTCGATTGAGCAAAACCCTCTTTCTTTCGCATAGCCCAAATCCTAACCCTTGGCGGCTGTGAACTCTCTAGTCTTCACCCCTCTTTGTCCCCTCTCTTTCATTATCTCAACTCCAAACCCTTCCCCTAAATCCAATTTTTCACCTAATTTCAGGGGAGATTTAGGGTTTTTATCTTTGTTTAGCTCCCTAACTGTTAAGATCTATTCACCAATCAATCGTATCTGGTCATGGCTACCGTTGCTCCTTCTGCTGAGAGTATCCTTCCCCAGTTTTACTATCTGATTTACTTTGATATCTGGGTTTTCTCTTGTTTATCTTGATCTGTTTGTTTTGGATTGAAATGGATTTCATTTTTCTGTTTTTGTTTTCGTCTTTCTTAGATTATTCTTTGTTGCGAGTCTAAGCACGGGCAAGATCCTTTTTTCATTGTTTGATTTGTGTTTGATGTGGGTCAAAAGTTTCTTTTTCAGTTTACTAGCTTGTGTCGTATGGAATATATGTGGAATATATACTTATTGCTAACTCTTTCTTTCTGAACTAACAATACTGAGTTCTAGGGTTGACAATTTAACCAACTTGAGTTTGTTACGATGTTTAGGTCTTAGGAAGTTTGTTGTATGTTTTTTTTTTTTTTAAAAGTAATAATCAGAATCTGAGGGATGTGTGAAATCAATTTTCTAATCTGTAATTAATTGGATGGAAACTTTTTGGATTACTACACTGGTTCATCTTTATGGTGAAAGCTCGAATATCAGTATTCCTTTACCCTTTTTTATACAGAAGCTGCAGATTTGCTCCAGAATTTATCCATTGAATCTCAAACAAAGTCTCTGGAAGTTCCTGAGCCTACCAAGAAGGTAACATGATACTTCACTCTCTTCTTATTTTATATGCGAGGATTAAATATTTGAGGAGCTGGAGGAATGCTTAAATTGAACATTGCTTTTGTATTTCGTGCAGACTTCAGTTTACCAATATGGGGCTGTTGATTCGGGTGTTTCTGCTAATGGTCAGATCCAGCCTTCTGATCGTTCGCTGACCCCTTTCCTGCCTGATATAATGGATCCAACTATATGCTATCTTCCTAATGGTTATCCGTCCCCCGGCTATTACTATGGAAGTAAGATTATATATTATATAAGCTTTATGAAAACATTTATTTTAAAAAATTTATAAGTTAAAATTCGTTAAACTTGTTAATCAGTTGTAATAATATGCAAGAATTTTTAAAGTTGCCTGCTTATGGTATTGATGGAGTACTGTCTGTTAATGATTTGTATTTTCATATGTGTTCATATGCTTGTTTGTTACTCTAGGTTATAATGGGACTGGTAATGAATGGGATGACTATTCAAGATTTGCAAATACTGAGGGAGTTGAGATGACATCGGTAAGTATTTTGGCCTAACAAATAATTAGTTTTTTGATACCAGTGTACTAGTTTAATAGTGGTTTTGTTTGTTGGTATTGATCTGGAATGTGGTTGTTGTGTTTCACAGGGAGTTTACGGGGACAATGGGTCTGTGATGTTTCATAATGCTTATGGCTATGCTCCCTATGGCCCATATTCACCAGCAGCTTCCCCAGTACCTACACTGGGAAATGATGGTCAGCTTTATGGGCCACAGCACTACCAGTATCCTCCTTATTTCCAGCCATTGAATCCAACCAGTGGACCATTTACTCCTAGTCCTCCAGCCACTTCTCAAGGTGAGCCTTGCACTTCTGCAGGAACTGATCAAAAACCCTTACCTGTGGAAACAGCTAAAGGGAATTCTACTAGCATTGTGAACAGTGGAGGTGTGAAAGGTAACAATGGCTCAACTCCCTATAAACCGATGTATCAGAATTCTTCCCCTAATACATATGGGAGAGGTGTTCTGCCTGGGGGTATTCCTGGTTCTGGTTATCAAGATCCAAGGCTTGGCTTTGATGGGCAGTACAAAAGCACTGGAATTACTCCATCATCAAAGGTGAACAATGCTCCATCTTCCAAGAACCATAATTTCCGCCAGAGTTCCAATTTCATGGTAAGGAGAATTCTTTTGTTCTCGACTGATACAAGAGTGGATTGGTTTTTTTAAATGTATCTGCTTCTGTTAGTAGATAGTAATTGAAAAATCAGTTATTGGGGCAGATGTTGTTCCTTTTGTGAAATTCAGGTCTAAATTTAACTTGTTGTAGATCATTTATATGGATGAATTTAGTGTGGGCTGATTTGTTCTCTTCTGCCAGTTTGTTGATTTCTTGCTATTCATCTTGCCGTTGAAGTAATGATATTGAGTAAATATGAGATATCCAATTGGATATATTTGGAGTATCCCTGAACTGTTTTTTATTTTTTGCTTAATTTGCGAATTCTTGGTTCTGATTTTTGTGATCTTTGTTCCACAGGGATTGCAGCACTCTGGTCCTCTTTCTGGCATGGGTTCAGCTCATGGATTCATAAACAGGATTTACCCCAGCAAATTTTATGGCCAGTATAATACTTTCAGGTCTGGCATGGGCTTTGGAGCTGGTGGTTATGATTCAAGGGTTAATGCTCATGGTTGGTTGGCTGTTGATAGCAAATATAAACCCAGGGGGCGAGGGAATGGTTATTTCAGTTATCGCAATGAGAGTGTTGATGGTTTGAATGAGCTGAACAGGGGACCCAGGGCAAAGGGTTTTAGAAACCAGAAGGGTTTTGTACCTGTTACAGTTGCTGTTAAGGGACAGAATGCACCATTGGTAGAAACTGTGAATGAAGAGAAGGATGAAATTTCAGCAATTCCGGACCGGGAACAGTATAATAGAGCAGATTTTCCTGAAGTTTATGCTGATGCTAAATGTTTCATCATTAAGTCCTATAGTGAGGATGATGTTCATAAGAGCATCAAATACAATGTATGGGCTAGCACACCAAATGGCAACAAGAAGCTTGATGCTGCATACCAGGAGACTCAGCAGAAATCTGGTGGCTGCCCCATCTTCCTCTTCTTCTCGGTGAGCATGTGGATGCAGTTGTTGCTCATTATATATGTATATAACCAAAATGCTTGATCCTTAGTAAATTGAAGTTCTTTTATTGTATATCTATCTAGGTTAATACCAGTGGGCAATTTGTTGGCCTTGCGGAGATGGTAGGAGCAGTTGATTTTCACAAGAATGTAGAATACTGGCAACAGGACAAATGGACTGGCTGTTTCCCTGTAAAGTGGCACATTGTTAAGGATATACCCAACAGTTTGCTGAAGCACATTACCCTCGAGAATAATGAAAACAAACCAGTGACTAACAGCAGGGATACTCAAGAGGTGATTACAACTGTCCAACTGTTTCCAGATGCCTTAAACTGGTTATTTTCTGTCTATCTAATTTTCATTTTTTCTCTATTGTGTAGGTCAAGCTAGAACAGGGGCTTAAAATGATCAAAATTTTCAAGGATCACTCGAGCAGAACATGCATTTTGGATGATTTTGGATTTTATGAGGAGAGACAAAAAATAATTCAGGAGAAGAAGGCTAAGCAACAGCAGTTCCAGAAACAGGCAAGGCCTTTCTTGCCCACAAATTGCATGTGATCGATTCTCTGACAGTTATATGTCAAACTCATTCACTTTGGTGTTATAAGTGCAGGGATTGGAAGGAAGGCCTGGTGATGAGAAGAAAGAGCTGCTTAATGGGTCACACCAGTTGCCAGAGGTTGCATCTGATGTGATCAAGGAGCCTGCTTCAATTGCTCAGTCCAATGGGGACGTGAAGCATTTGGAAAATGGATCTATTGCCAAATCTGGAGATGACTCAAAGGCAAGTAAGCCAGTTGCCTCAGAGAAAAGAACTACAGCAAACGGGATTGTGAATGGTTGCTAGCTTCAATCACACACCAGCGGTCCTTTGGTCTTGTAAGAATTTGGTCCTATGATTGTAGGTGTTGTCAGAAGTTTACTGGAGGTAGAATATAGAACTAACTGATGGCACTGCTTGATCCTTGGGCTGCTGCTGTGAAGCTGTCTTGCTGCTTTTTTTTTTTTTCCTTTTTCAGAGCCATGGAAAATAACCTTGAGATTCACCCGTTAGTGGCAAGGCAGGTTAGGCTTTGTTGGAATCCATTTGCTTGTGATGGATCTGTTCTTATAGTGGTTTAGCTCCTGACAAGTTTTCATTATTTAGGAGTTTGGGTTTAGGGCTTCTGTTTTGGTGCTTTTTATATTTTGTTATGGTCTTTCATTCTTTTTTTTTCCCCTCAAACCATTTTCCTTTTCAGTTTTTATATTTTGCATTTTACCAGTGGTCAATTCCTGCCTTGTAAATCTAGATCTAGTTTATATGTTGGAGCAGCTTTGATCATGTTTGTTGGGAGAGCTAGAAGCTTGGTGGGAACGTACTTCAAATATAGTTAGATTGAAAGGAGTTCTGTCTTTGCATCTACTAATAGATATTATTAATCTATCAATGTTACTTTCTTGCATATTTATCTCTCGATGTTCAAGCAAATTCTGTTGTTACATTGTTAAAATCTTTTTTCTGATCGAAATTTTATATTTTTTCTCAAGTTCATTGATAAAATTTGAAGGCTTGAAATGCTGTTCTCCTAATTGGATCAATCAAATAGTGTTTTGTTTCTTTGGATTTTTACAAAAATAAAAATAAATGCCTAAATATTTATACATTTAAAAGTCTTCTCTAAAAATAGAAAAACCGCTAAAATTTGTTTTAAAAATACTAAAAGGTAATAAAAATATTATTATTCAAGATTTATTAAAAATTTATAATAAAATTAATAAAATTTGAAGTTATACAAGTAAGATTGTAAAAATCGGTCTGGTTAATGAATCGGATGAGTTTAAGTCGGGTTTAAGGTTGAATCGGGGTTAAACAGGAGTTGAACTGATTTACTTAATATTTTTATAAAATATAATGTCTCATACATAATAAAAATAAAATATAGATTGTTGAAGGTCATTTCTAGTATACAAGACTGATATAACATGTATCGTAGTCTTTTTTTTATATTATATTTCATATATTTTCATAATTGAATATTTAATTAATTATTAAATATAAATTAACATATAACTTGAAAATATAATTAATAAAAAATTTCAAATTGTAAAAAAAAAGTAATATAAAAAAGAAATAAAAAAAATATATAAAAAAGTGAACAATCTCACATAGAAAAAAAAGTAAAATGATAACATATTATAAATAAAAGTGTGTTAAGTTTTCAAAAATATATTTATTTTGATCAATTTAACTAGTTTTTTTTGTTAACTTATCTAGTTTTATGATTAATTTTTTTGTTAAACCGATTGAGTTGGCTTGATTGGACCAAATTTAATAAATATATTTTTTTTGCAAAAAATTTAAAAAACCTGAAAAAACCAATTGGGTCAGCCGGTTCACAGTTTGATTGGAGTTCACCGGTTTTTCTCCCAGTTCAATTCCCTAAGGTTTTCTACCTAAAAACCGACTAGTTTGATAGCCGTTTTCCAATTGAACCGATCGGGCCGATCCAGTTTTCATAACATTGTATATAAGTTAAAATTATCTAAAATTTGTTAAAAGTTTAATTAAGAATAAATGCATACATAAAAACAAGGGCAAATATCAAATTAAATTCTAAACTTTGTGTATTTTTACAATTATATCCAATTCTACAAAAATATTATTCAAATTATATAAACTTTAAATTTAATAACAAATCTAGCTTCGTAGTGTGAAACTACACTCTAAAACTAGTTGACATGTCATTTGGTATAGCTAGTATGTTATATGGGGAATCCATATGCTACGAACCTAGTTGGCATGTCATTTGTTGTAATTGGTATGTCATGTCATATCATCCGGACAATCTATGGGCTACAAACCTAGCTAGCATGTCATATGTTGTAATTGGTATGTCATCTTGACAATCCATATCATATGACGTTATTTGGACAATCTACGTAAATGCCAAATAAGTTCAGAGCACGATATAATTTAAATAAATTTTTTGTAGAATTAAATATGATTGTGGAAACACACAAAACTCATGATTTAATGTGATATTTGCCCTATGAACAAGTGCTATGAACAAGTGATGGCAATATAAATTAATAAAATTTTTAATGTATATTTAAAAAATGAAAAAGACTATTTTCTCTTTCAAATAAATAAAAAAATATATGCTAAATAGACAATAATTCGCATATCTGAAAAGAAAAAATAATAATATTAGAAAAATGACAATGAAAATGGGAAGAAACGTTTGTAAAATTGGAAAAAAAAAACTTTTAAAAATTTGCATTCGATGTAAAATTCTCTAGTTTCCTCTTGGCTTAGGCCAACAAGTTTGAAATGAAAGGAATGCTTCATATTTAAAGCATCCCCGACACCCTACTTTGTTTTTTCTGTCTTTTTTTCTAACTCTCTCTTTTATAAAGTTTTATTATTAAAAAATTAAAATAGAAAATAAAATAATAAATGTTGTTGGGGTGTATATAAATTTTAAAATAAATTAAAATAAAAATTAAATTTCTTACAATATAATAAGAATGAAATAAAGAATGCACTTACCGACTTATTCAATTCGGCCAATCAAAAAGCTCCCTTAGCTCCGTATTATAACAATTATTGATGGCAATTCAGTACCAGTTGACGAAGAAATTAGGAATGGCAGCAGTTACTAGTCTTAATTTTAACAGTAAATTCTGATAAAATTGCATTTAAAGTCTTTGAATTTTGATGCTTATAACATTTTGACCCTTAACCTTCAATTTAAAAAAAAAAAATATCCAAACTTAATATAAATGTAATATTAAAACCCTTAACAGGTTATACGTAAAATTATTATTTGAATATGATATAATTTTTTTTTCATTTTAATATGCCAATTTTTTTTTAATTCCATTTCTTCCTATTTTCTCTCTTAAAATTTAGCTAATTAACCAATATTGAAAAATAATTAATATTTTATTTTATTTTAATAAGTAAAAATATTTTCACATTCTATATGGAATTAGAGAGTTGAAAAATAATTAAACATTAATTTTTAGTTTAAATAATCCAAAAAATAGATATTATTAATGAAGTTAATTTACAAAAATATTTTTCTTCTTTTGTCTTTCTATTTATTTAATTTTTTTAATACAATTTTTTTTTCTTTTGGAAAACTATATTGAAGTTTATAATTTGGCTTTTTTAATGGATGGAAAGAGAAAATAAGGAGTAAAAAGAATTTCAAAAAATACTGACATCAATATATGTGAAAAAAAATATTATATTAATACTTAGATAACAAATTCATCCGTAATCTGCTAGAAAAATTATTATATCATATTGAGGTAACAATTTTAATTATAACCTGCTAATGGAATTTTGATGTAACATATATGTCAAGTTTATGCACTTTTTTTGTATTTCAAATTAAAATTTAAATTATGGGAGCAATTTATCCCAGTAAATGCTCATTTCCATTCGCGAATGAGACAATCATTTGGTTTGGAAATTGGATGGAGTGCCTGTGTCGCATTTTGCAAGGCAATGAGAAATTCCTGTTTAAATCCGACCAAAATCGGCTTGGAATCTCAGTGTAAAAGCCTATGCTGCCTGTTCTGGACCAGTCATAAAATAGCAAAACTTTTTTATAATGTATATATTTATGAAAATATTTTATTAGCGTCGTGCTTCAATTTTACAAGCACATTATATGATATTTATAACCTAAAAATGGGCTAAAAAAACATGTCTTACCACTACCAGCCCTCCTTAGGGAAATCATTTTGCACCGGTAATCTTTAGCATTGCTCTTAAAATGCAACGAGAAACAATCATCACAACTGCCCTGCTTCGTAAAAGCTGCAGTAAAAATCTCATGTGTCTGAACATCGAATAGAGGGGTTGAGAGTACAATGTTTGTATTCGTGCTAATCAGACCGCAATTGGCAAAAAAAAAATATCTAAATGCGAAAATAATAAAACAACACTTGACCATCGAAGCGAATTATAATCAACCAATGCTGGCTGAAATTGTTCAGAACAAAACAATATAAAAACATCACTGAAGAACATGTAGTAAAACAGCCATAAATTAGAAAAGACAGTAGTACTAATTCACATCAACAAAAATTAAAAAGGAAAAACAAATCAGAACACTGCAAAACATTGTCATCCATCTCATCTTTAACTCTCAGATTACAGTTTAAAGCTTGTCCTCGTACTCCGACAGAGGTGTCATCTGATCCTTCAGACCCTTTCTCTTACGAATTTCTGTTACAAGGTTTGCTGCTTGTGACCCTGGCTCCAGTGGATCCGATGACATCATGTCCCAGTGATCAAACACGCATTGTGGGAAGGCCTGACCGGATGTGGCAGCCCTCAGAGTACCTGAGAATCCAAAAGACTCGATAACAGGGAGGTAAGCCTTGATGTTGTACAAAGGAGTACCCGGCCTCTGCATTTCCTCAAACACATGACCTCGTTTTTGGTTAAGAACACTGTAAATACCACCAAGCGCCTGTTCTGGGGCTTGGATCTCAACCAAGTAGACTGGCTCAAGAAGCCGGGGCTTGGCCGTCAGCTGTGAAGCATATATTACACGTCTTGCAGTTGGAATGATCTGACCACCACCCCTGTGAATAGCATCAGCATGAAGAACAACATCGCAAACCTCAAAGCAAATGCCCCTCATGTTCTCTTCTGCCAT
>CATIWF010020012.1:0-34038 GCA_949630135.1 Balakata baccata | reverse complement strand
ATTAAATTTTAGTTTTTTATCTTAATTTTATTTAATTTAAATTTGATATTTATTTTTCCCTACAATTTAATTATATTTGTAATATCTACTAATATATTCAATTATTTATATAATTATTAGTATTATAACTATTTATATATTATTAACATACTATTATAATATTTAATATTATAGAAATAATATTATATTATTCAAGTAAATCTATACATTTTTTTAATAGTTTATATTATTGGAGTCAACGTGCAAAATAGTAAAATAACTGCAAAATAAAAATAAACAGAAAAAAAATAATCAGTAAAAATAATATCAGCAATTTAAGGTGTTTCACCCATTAATTTGGGCTATATTCATAGAATAAACTCTAAAATATTTTTCTTTCACTAATAAAAATTAATGAATACAAAATGAGAACTTTTCTTAGATAATTTCTTGAAGCAATATAATAATATGAGATAAAACAAAAAAAATAGTAACACTCGAGTGTTTCTTGAAAACATCTTCGCTATTTTTATCACTCACTTTTCAAAAAATTTTCCAAAACCCAACTCTCTTGCTTACTCATAAAAAGAAATTTTCCTTTAGCCTTACTCTCACTATCTGAGCTATATTTGCCCACTTTGTTGTGCAAAATGCTTTGCAAGAAAGCAACTAAAGACAGTTAAAAATGATAAAAAGGGACAAAATGAAGGCCACCTCTGTGGTGTTTGCAAGTTTACAAGATTTATTTTTTTATTATTATTAATTATTGGTAGCAGAGCCCATAAAGAAGGGGCCACACAAACATTAATGGGAAAAAGAAGAGCTGGGTAATAGACATCATTTTGTAAGCATATAAAGAAAAAAGAACGACATCGTTTACATTAACTGCATAAATATGGAAAAATACTGTTAAAATAACAGTATTTTATATATATTAATAGATAATAGATTGCAGTGGGCAGTTTTGTGGAAAGCATTTTTGGCATGCTTTTTGGGCAGATACCAAATACTCAAGAATACTTGGAGAAAGCGATTGTTAGCTCTGGTGTACATGTGGTTCGGGTTCACAACTACTTTCTGCTAGCTAGGTCATGGTGTAACCAAAGAAAGTGTAGATTCCATTAATAAAAGTCTAGACATATACAGAGGTATTTAGTTCAACTCTTCTGTTTAAAGTTCAGCTGTTGGATAACTTTTTAAAGTTACAAATAACTGCTAATTCAAAAGCTTTATTATTAAGCTTTATCTAAATAGTTGGAGCTTTTTTTAAATACAAAGGCCAAATTATCTTTACACTAAATTCTTTTTTTTTTTTTTGGGAAAGCTAAACTAAATAATTCTTATATATAAAAGAAATAACAAATTTTGAATTCATTTTTTCTTTAGTTACTCTCATTATATACTTTTTTGAAAATTATTTATTTAGTATTACTATTACTAATGTGATAGTTTAATTATTAAAATAAACAATTATATCAAGTAACATATTATACATTTTATTTATTTATTTATTATATTAAAAAATAATATATTTTTCGAATTAAATAAATAATTTCACTATTGGTAATTTTATGTTCTAACAACAATAATTCAATTTTTTTTTTACCAAACAACAAGTATCAAACTGCTATTAACTATCAATCATCAACTATCAACTAACAGTTAAACCAAACATATCATATATAGTATATTCTATCATCTCATCATTTTCTTCGGAGGCAAATTACAATGATAGTACTCTAACTATCTAACTCGTAACAATTTAGTACCTAAAGTATTATTTGTAATAAAAAATTTCTTAAAATTTAATTTTGTAACATAAAAGTAATTGTCGTCTAAATTTGTTAAACAACTTAATGAAATGCTAACGTAGACCTTCCATATTAATAGAAAATTTCTACACATAAATGACAGGTATACAAAATAGATCCACAAAAAATGTTCACCATTTTAACGGAATGTTTGATTATATTTGGTTTGAAAGAAAAATGATTAGAAAGATAAAAATTCTCTGTGGGATCTATTTGTTAGCAAAAATATACAAATGCAGCGGAATAAAATTATAATCATTCATAAAATTAGGATTCAAAAACTAAACAAACAGTATTTCACAACTGTTACAAAATACGGATCAGACTATTTTTCACATGATCAAGTATATAAAAACAATATATTGAAAATTACCTCTTATAGTGCAAAAATTCAATCAAGATTGATTCCTAGCTATTTAGCTCTCCAAGTATAGTGCCTCTAGTCTATCCACACAAAAAAAAATAGAAACAACAACAATAAACTCTTTTTTGAAAAATCTGATGAAATCTTTTTTCAATTTTTTGTAATTTTTGAAGATACATTCTCTGTATCTTCTGATAGATGATAATAAAATTAAATAATAAATCTTATTATCTTTTCTAAAAATATAATATATATTATTTTAAATAAAAGATATAATCTAATTAAATATCTTTTGATAAGTTGAGATAAGTTAAAACTCTTTTAAAACTTAATCTCTAAAATTAATTCTAGGGCATTTCGGGTATTTACTAACAATCTTGCACTTGCACTAGAATCAATTTTACTTTTTATCAGAATTAGATAAAAAAGATAAGTTACAAAACATGTTTCTATTTTAGGTTCTCTTAACTATAACTCTTATAATTGACCCTAAATCATATAAGATATATAGGTGTTTAGACTTCAAATGTGCTAGCACTCTACAGGTCGTGAAGTCCAACTTATAAGTTGTTCTTACTTCTCTTATTGTATGTGACTTTCTAGGTTAATTACTGAGTTGACTATGAGAAACATTATAACACTTGATAATCACTAATAAGTAGTATTACCATAATATGATTAAAGTTTTCATAAGTCATCAGTGATACCTAGCAATGTATTATGACAACTCGGATAATGATGAAATTTATTTCATGATGAACCTGTTATGATTTAGATTACCATATGATTAAATCCTTCCATTATCCTATAATCCAATTAAGTCAGAGTCATGGTAATGCCAAACTTTTAAGACTTAATCCAATGCACTAATTACATCAATTACTTGACTATTAATGAGTAATTAGATCTAATCTAATAATTATTTTGTCCTAGCCAGGAACTTTACTGTCAAGTATATCTGTGACTGCATAGAATATCTTCTTTATTTACTTCAAAGTAATGGATTCCTTATTAACTGAACATATAACTTCATATACGACTAATTAGAACTGTTAAATGCCAGCATTAGTACTTGACTAGAACTAATACTTAAAGCATTGACAAAAACTAAATACTCATATATAAGATAATTATGTCATCTCAGGTCTAAGGATTACACATACCATCTAAATCTGATAATGAATTATTGACAAGAAGTAAACTCCATTTAATTCATCATCACTTGTGCCACTGTTTAGAATACTTTGTCACACAAGTATTCTCTACTATTTGTCTCAATATCAGACACTGAATGGCATGAGACTAACCATTTCATCATCATTAATATCTCATATTAATCATGGATAACAAATAATGAGTCAGTCTTCTAGATTAGTGATGCCCAATCAGAAATCTTATAACTATGAAGCTTTTATAATACTAGTACTAAGACATTCGTCACTCATATTTTCAACCATTGAGAATGAATACCTCATCTAGTATGAACAGACTTATCAATTAAAATACAATATTAAGAATTAATTAAATTTATACTTGCCATTAAATAAAAATGTTGCATAAAAGGATATGTTTCAAAGTATTATTGATATATTACTAATAATTTTCACTAAAGCCAATCTTTACAATATCTAAGTCCCATCTTTTCTAGATGGCGATTTAGTTACTGCTGATTCATAAGCAGCTGCTTTGGTCTTACCGTTGTCTTTTGATACTCTCTTTGAAGATTTTAGAGAAGGAGTGTCCTTATTCTTCTTTCCTTTTCCCTTTTTGAAGGAACGAGAAGTTGAACCATGGACAAGAACAATCTCTTTTCTCTTACCCTTCATTGCCCCATCTGTTGTTGTTAGCATATTAAGAAGCTCAGGTAGAGAACACTCTATCTTGTTCATGTGAAAATTCACAATGAACTGTGAGAAGGATTCCAGAAGTGATTGAAGGAATAAATCCGTCTGCAAATTAGCATCCATGTTGAAGTCTAAATTCTCAAGTTCCTCAATGTATTCAATCATTTTGAGAACATGAGCTCCAACATCAGCGTCTTTAAGCATTCTAGACCTACACAATTTCTTAGATATCTCATATCTAGCAGTCCTACTCCTCTCACCATATAATTCCTTTACATGCAGAATTATATTGGTAGCTTCTTGTATTTTATCATATTGCCTCTAGAGTTCTAAACTCATAAAGGCTAAGATATAGTAAGTAGCTTGCTCTTTTTCACTAGCCCCTTCAGATAGACTAGGAATAGAAGTATCAATGACATACTCAATTCACTCAAATTTTAGAACAATTCTGAAGTTCTAAGCCAATCCACAAAATTTGGCCTAGTAAGCTTGTTGACATCTAGTATGCCTCCAATTGGGTTACTTGTTTTGTGTGTTTTCATATTAACTGCAAAAATAACATAATTAATTAGTTCCCTATTATGTACAACTTTCAATATGATTTTGGTCTTTAAATCAAATTGGTACTTTCACTAATTTGCCGTTACTCACACTTCCAAAATGAGTAACGAAAATTCTTGTTGGGTAGGATTTCTAGTGAATGATTGGTTCATAAAATTTCAACATACCTCAAGTTCATATGCTAATCTTAATATATTAAAATTTTAATAAATAACTCTTATTCTATGCATCTCTTGCATCATCCAATCTAGTTCTCTTAGCTCCTAGTATTTTAGACCTCAGGTTCATATGTCATTCTTGGTCTATTATACATAGTTAAGTTCGACCCACTATTCAGTAAATGTATATATATTCTATTAATTCTCTCAAGTTCATATGTTTTTCTTAAGAATATATATATATATATATATACACACACACAACATCTCATCTTTAACAAAATTATTAAAATATCTCTTATGAATTTATATTATTCCTATATAGCCAATAATATAATCCTAAAACTTTTTATCATTTTGCATAATGGAGAGCCATGATATAATTTCATAAATTATATCATATTTCAAATTAATATTAATTGGAAGATTTTGTCTTTAATTATTAAGTCTCACTTTTCACACACACACACACACATATATATATATATATATAGGCATAATTCTAGCCACAAGGATTGGGTTGGGTTTAGAGTAATCTTATTTATAAAAAAAAGAAATAAAATCTTTGATCTTCAAGATCCCATTGGCTATTTGAGAAAATTTTGGGCCTTTATAATCTTGTATTTCTCTAAATTACATTAATTATTCTTAGCAAACCAAGGCGAGAAATTACAAAAAAAAAATAGAGCTCACAGGCTCAAAATTTAAATAAATAAAATTACAATCCAAAATTAAAATCCAATCACAATTACAATAAATAAATAATCAAATTATATAGATCCATTTTAGCCTTTTTAATTTAATTGAAACTCTGTCAATTAAATTATTTTAAATTTAAACTCCTTTAAATTTAAAATTTCCTTCCAAATCTTATTTCAAATGATATAAATTGATTGAAATTTATTAGATTTAATTTTATACAGCATTTATATAAAATAAAAATATATAATTCTCACAATTTCACTGATCACATTACTCTGCATGCACTGTTCACAACACTGTATTATACTGTTTATGAATACTGTTTGGTACTGTTTACAATACTGTTTTGCATTACAAACACTGTTTATAATTTTATATTTTATTAAACAAGATATTTCATAAACAGTATGCATTCTCCCCGCAATATTACCAAACTTGCCCTTGAAAGCCCAAAAATTGATTTTTTTTAATTGCTAAAATGGATCAAACACCAATCATGAAAAAATGGTGTACCTCTGATACCAATGTTAGAAAAAACATATAAATGTAGTAGAATAAAATTATAATCATTCATAAAATTAGGATTCAAAAACTAAACAAATAGTATTTCACAACTATTGGAAAATACGGATAATACTATTTTTACATAATTAAGTGTATAAAAATAATAGATTGAAAATTATCTTTTATAGTGCAAAAAT
Organism: Balakata baccata; assembly: GCA_949630135.1. Lineage (NCBI taxonomy): Eukaryota > Viridiplantae > Streptophyta > Magnoliopsida > Malpighiales > Euphorbiaceae > Balakata > Balakata baccata. The sequence goes on along the minus strand of CATIWF010020012.1, from coordinate 27,918 downwards.
TCAATCAAGATTGATTCTAACTATTTAGCTCTCCAAATGTAAAACATCTAGTATATCCATACCAAGAAATAGTAACAGCAACAATAAACTCTTTTCTAAAAAATCTGATGAAATCTTTTTTCAATTTTTTGTAGTTTTTGAATACACGTGGAATTTTTTTTAATATGCTGATGTGGAAAGTTCAAATCAGTATTCCGTTAATGGAATTAAGAAATTTTAACAGTATGTACTTTTAAGCTATAAAATTAAAGTTTAAGAGATTTTATGTTACAAATAATAGTTAGGTAATAAATTGTTACGAGTTAGACAATTAGAGTGTTATCGGTGAAATTCACTATTTTCTTCAATAGTTTTTTTTTTTTCAAGAATGACCTTATATTCCCTTAAGAATAATGTTTTACAAGTTCGAACTCTTAAACACAAATTTGATTTTTGTAAAATTTTCTACTTCATAGTTGTTATTTATATTTTAATATTATTTAGAAAAGAAATCATATATATATATATATATATATATACACCAATTGTAACATCCCAATATTAGAGCTGCATACGGATTTTGGATCTTTTCAAATTGGATTGAATAATCGAGGAAAAAGATAAAAAAACAAACTGTATTATAAAATTTTTTTTATTAGAACTAAACTAAATTGTACGATTGACTTTAACTAATATGGATCTTTTAATAATATTTGGACTAAGAATTAGTGGAACTGAATGGTACCAAAAGAACTAATATATATATATATATATATTTAAATTTTAGTATATATAATTATTAATAAGAATTAATAATATATGTAACATTATTTATAAACTTTTTATAATCTAACCATATAAATATAATAGAACTTAAATTTATAATTATATACATTTCAGTTTGTTAAATTAAATTATAATTAAATTTATTAATTATTTAACAAAATTAATAAGACATTTATAACATAAATGACTCAAAATAACAGAAATTTATATATTCAAAATAATTTTATATGCTAAAAAAGTTTACGATGGAGGTGTAGAAATTTAAACTCATAACTTACATATGTCTAAAATAAGTTTACAGTAGAATCTTGTGTTACTAATATGTAAATAAAAATATTTATAATATAATATCAGCCTAGTTAGGATGCCATAATGCACTAATTGATGTCTTTCTCTTCCTTTTTATAAAAAATATTCATAATATAATAAAAATATTCATTTTTTTACTATAATTTTTTTATGACTAATTATATTTTTTAGCATTTATAATTTATTTTAATTGTATTATATAATCAATCTCAGTTATATTAATTGTTTAATAAATTAAATTTAAGTGCAATTAATTATAAAATAAAATAATTTATAGTAAGTGTAATATAATTATATGATAATTCAATCTAAATAACTATTTGTTCTAATTATATTATATGATTAATTTTTGTTAAAAGAATAGTATTATTTGAACTTAATACTAATTTATATTATATCATTCAATAAAACATATATAATTAAAGTATTTAATAAATTTATAAAATTTATAATTAATCAAGGCATTATAATTATATATATATAAAAATATATATACTTTAAAATTAAATATTCATTAACTTACATATTTATACTTTATAATTATATACTTATAAATATATAATTATACTTATGATATTATATACATAAAATTTTTAATTTTAAATGTTATTATATGTACACCTTACTATGTATAATATATAATTTCTAATTCAAATAATTGTATTATATTGAATTTATATAGTAGTCTAAATTATATATATATAATCACAAATGTAAATACTTATACTTTATAAGTATATACTTACAAATTTATATACTTTATAAATTAAATTTTAGATATTACTATATTCATAGCTTACTATATATTATATTATTTTTTATCAAAATATTTATATTACATTAATTAAATTTATATATTAATTTAAATTTTATTAAAAAATAATATATATAATTGAAATACTCAATAAATTCATGTAGTTATATACTTTATAATTAACGCAAATACTATAGTTGTTCAATCCAAAATAGATCGGCTAATCAAACCGGAAACCATTGAAGTGAAATAATGAACTTGCATTGATAATTTATTATATAATTATATATTTTTTAAAGATTAGTAGTTTATTAGGAGAATTTTTATGTCATGATTGCTGGTTTCTTATAAGCATCAATTTAGTCAATCATGTTTAGATTTTAGGTATTTTTTATTTAGTTCAAAATACTCGAGTATTGGATTGTTTTGTATCTTATTATTTAGCATATAAAGACTAAATAATCATATTGAATTGTTCCGAATTTTCAAGACAATATAATACAAATATTTTATCTTTCCAATACAATACTAAGATTTTTAAATCTCTGACTTTTCAAAATAATATTGAATATTTTTCCATATCTAAATTGAACTAAACCTTATACACCCCTACTCAATATGCATCAAGATCTAGAGTTTTGTGCTATTTAAGAAAAGAATATGAAAAATCAGTTAGGCGAAATTGTGGAAAAAGGAATGGATTTGATAACATGATTGATATGTATGAATATGGATGTGGATATGGAAGCATGTTTATATCATTGTTGTGGTCTAAAATGCAAGTATGCATGTTGACACGATTAAAAAGGTATGAATCACTTTCAATGGATATCTCTATGCACGAGAGTGAATTATATACACGATATCTTAATTATATAAATTGTAACAATTCAATATTTCAAAAATTATATATATCATATAAGTATTTCAATTTTTATTTTATAATTAAATAGTACTTCCGTCATCGGTTGTTAGGGTTTATTTGGCATTGTACTTGGGAAAAACACTTTTTAATTATTTTTTTTGTATTTTTAACTTTTTTTAGTTTTGAAAACTGTTTTTGGATATAAGCATTAAATAAATACATTTTTCGGAAACAAATTTGAAAAAAACAGTTTATAAAAAAATTAAGAAAACAATCAATTAAATAAAAAAAACTAAAAGTCTGTTTTTGAAGCACTCAATAATAATCTCAAATACCTTCTTAGTCTCCCTAAAAGAAGTATGATATGAAATATCTACATCAGATAAATTTAAACGAAGACAAAAGTACCATTTAGTTATAAAATAAAAATTAATGTATTTTTGTTTATAAATAATTTTTGAGGTATTAAATTGTTACAATTTATATAATTAAAGTATTATTGGTGTAATTCACCCTTATACATTATCACATTGGAAATGGTATGAACATGAATAATAATTCTACATCGGCAATACAAGGGAGAAAATCTGTACTGAATGCAAGAAGTTAAATCTGAAGAAGAACTAACTTGAAGTGCTTGCTCTAAAATCCTACATTGAGAAATAAAAGAAAGGTTTTTAAGTAGATTTAATTTATTTAGATATGTTGACTCTCGATATTTTCAGAAAATCCGCAAACTCCAACGTTATACATGCAGTCTTGTACTGATTCGATAGAATATATAGTGCTCAATGTTTTTATTTCTTAATTGGGCTTATTATATTCTATCAAAACATATTTAGATTAATATTATGAACCAAAAATATCCTATTATAAAGGGTGATTATTAAAAGTAAATAAGGTAAATTAAATATTGTTGCATTTGTGTTACGGGTTTAGATCTAATCATATTATGAGGTTATTTGGTTTCAGCGGTTGGCGATGAGCTGATAATTTTTTAATCTCTGATTAGGGATGGAGGGGGATTAGAATGGGGGGATATTGGCACCCCTCAGATTTTTTAAATTTTTTAGGAGTAATTTAGTAAATTTGACATTCCTTTATAAAAGAAAATTTCAATCTATCATTTTGTTTTCAACCACAGTGTATATTCTTTTACTTTTTAATGTGTTTTTGCTATACCTTTAATACTCTTTTTACATGTACTATTTTTTTTTTCAAATCCTTGTAGAAGAAACCAATGTTAAGAATTTAAAGATAAATTCTTTATATTTAAATTTTATAATTTTTGATTGGATTTTTTTCATTTATTTAACTATCTGTCAATAATTAGGAAGTAGAGATTTATGTTTTGTCTAAAATAAGAGAGTAAAACTTATTTATTTCAATTTTTTTTATTTCTATGACTATTTATTATGTGAATAAACATAATTGTTAATAATTTAATTGTAGTTCATGTGTAATAGTTGTCTTAAATTACTCATGTTCATAATTTTTAATTTATTTCATTTTATATAATTAGAAAGTAGAGTTGATATATGTTATTTTATTTTTATATTTTTCTTACTGGACCCTGACTAAAATTTCTACCTTTGTAACTTTCTCCAACAATTGAATAAAAATATTTAGTAAGAGCAGTTGGTAGTTGATAGAAACAAATAATTGCTAATTGAAAAAACTTCAGATATGTTTGGATTTAAAAATTTTAAAGAAGAGATTTTAAACAATAAATGAATTTATATCAAATCTATCGTTTTACTACTTAAAAAAAAGTCTAAATCCATATATTTTGAAAAAATCACTCATTCACAAAATCATTTATTTTTAAACGATTTGATTTCTCACGTTGAAATGGGAATATTCAAAATCTCTCTTTTTTTTTTGTCAATGTGGGATTGTGTCAAATTTGTTTATTTCAAGATTGTCCCTTATAAATTAATAATATTCAAAAATCAATTTTCTTTTAATTTTGAATAATTGCTATTATTATTATTATTATTATGCATTAAATTATTAATAAAAATAATTTTTAGTTTATATCAATATAATTAGATATTATATTGTACTTGCGGTTTTAGTAATAAAATATTATTTTCCAAAGCTTAACTTATTAAATATATAGAGAGTACTATTAATTTTATTTTTTTATTTTTATTATTTCCCAAATTTTAAAGTAACCAAATTTATTTTTTAATATTTAAGCATATGGTCGAATTAATTATATATGTTTAATTAATAATAAATTCTCAACATTTAATAAAGAATAAAATTGAAAATTAATTTTTAAATCTATAAATTGTGGTCATTAAACTAAATATAAATATAAAGGAAATTATATAATCAATATATATAAGTGTATAGTTAAAACAAACAATAAAATTTTTAGAATTCATTGATTTTATAATCCTTAAATTTTAAAATTTCTTATCAATCCAAACGGTTCCTTCATTTTGAAGCTTTTTTAAAAAAGCTACCACTTTTTTAAAAAAATGAAAAATTTTGCCTTTTTAAAATAAAATAAAATCATTTGTAGAAATTTTATTAAAAATAAAATACAATCCTTCAACATCAGTTTTTTTAGCAGCTACCAACATCTACTAAAATGATGTTTGGTAAAGCATTCAAATTAGCTATCAACTGCGGACTGAAAAATATTTTATTTTCAAACTTTTTCCCAATCAGCTCGTAGTTTATTTAATTTTATTTTTCATTTAAACTATATTATTTTTATAAATTTTATTAATTACACAATACTAATTTCTTCCAAATTAATTTTTTAAATAATAATTTTTTTGTAATTCAAATATAAAAATATTTTAGATAATATTTAAATTAGAAATATTATTTATTTTTGAATCATATAAAATATATAATATATTTTTAATTGCTATATATATCATTTAATATATTAAGCATAAATTATATATATTAAACTAATTAATTTTATTTATAAATTATATATACATTTATTTAAATTTTGTTTATAATTTATGATATTTTATTATTTTAATTTATTATATTTTATTATTTTAATTTATTATCTTAATTATAAGAATAATTATATCTAATAATTATTTTGTTGACTCATACATCATGTAAGAATATATGCTTTAAATAAAATAAATTATTTAGTAAAAAAATTATAATTTTATTAGTTATTTTTATATTTTAATAATTACACTTCAATCAACTATCAACTAGCTATGATCTATTATCCGTCATCCACTACTATTGCATTAAACAACTAAATAGGTGAGTACAAATATATGAGTTACTTAGTCATAGGGGTGAGTAAAATCGAACTGAACCAATTTTAATTCGGTTATTTCAGTTCTTGATTTTATCGGTTTAGTTTTTAAAATATTTTCGGTTTAATGATTCAGCTTGATTTGCAAAGCTAGAGAACCGAGATAACTGAACCGACCGATTAATATATAAATATATATTTTATGTATCAACATATCCTGGTTTGTGCATAGTGGAGTGTGGTCATTTGACATCCATTAGGTCTAGGGTCCGCATATATATATTACAACTGAAATTATTATATTTAAATAATAAAATTATGATATAATATACAACTATATTTTTTAATTACTATAGAATTAAATCTAATTATGTCTAATATATAAATTTGATATGTGAAGTATAATAATAATAATAATATTTAGTTGTTTAATTTTGAAAAAAATATAATTTTTTATTTTATTTTATAAAATCTTAATTGTAATATATTATAATAATAATTAAAAATGAAAAATGAAAAAAGAAAGAAAGAAAGAATGGGTTTGCTAAGATTCAAATGCTGGTGGTTTTATTGAGCACAAATTTACTTACCAATACACCATACTGCATTCTTTGTTCATAATATAATTCAACTATTATAATAATAATAGATTTACCAAACCAAATCTAAAATTTTTAATTCGGTTTTAAACTTAAATCGTTTCGATTCAGTTTCAAACTCTTACAATGTAGTACAACATAGTATTCTACCTATTGAAAATCATTAGACATGGAGAGGATGTTATAAACAAATACAAGAAAATAGGAGAATTGTTAATTCAATATTCAAAAAACAGTAGAAAATAGAAAACCAATCTGAGGCCTGTGTAGCACACAGTTTCCTTAAGACAAATTCGCCTCCTACACGGGTGTTTAGGATAACCGGCGTTTGTCTCCCAGAATACAACAGATTCCAAGTAGTTGTTGAACACACAACACTTACTTACAGCGAACTTTGCTTTGTCATAATCTCTATCACTTGAGAAGAAAAAAGAGAAGAAAGAAAGAAACACTTCTCAAGAACAATCAAAGAATACTATTTTTTCAACAACTTGAAAATTCAAGCCTAAACTACCTATTTATACTAGATGAAGGAGATAATGAATTAATTGTGATTAATTTCCTTTAAACGCTGCCAATAATAACTCTGTAACTCTCAAATAATGGCAAAATTAATTTTTGAAATATCAGAAATTGACATTCCAAAAGACATGAAACTCAAAAGTTCATTCTGGAACAGAATCCACACGGGCGTGTGGATCTGCCTTACTCTCCTGTAGGCACAACGACACGACCGTGTGGATCAACGCAGGAGTGTTGCGTGTGGATCAACACGGAAGTATTCCCAAATTTTCCAAAAATAAAAAAATAATTTGAAAAAATTGGATTTGTTTAGGATCACGAGATTTTGGCTCGATATTCGTGTACGTAAGTTGCGCACCCACGCATTGGCCCATCCCGGCCCATGGATTTGCACCCCACCTGCGCCTAAGAAAGAGCCTTCCATTCTACTTTTCTTACCCATGTAAGAATGCATCTCTATATATAAACACAAGTCCAGCTTCAATTCTTAGTGATGTGGAACAAACTTCCACTCACTTTTCACCTTTAAATCTCCTTATCAAGGAACTTAATTTGAGTTTCAATTTCTATTCACACATTTTCCATTTTAAGCATATGAATACATTAATTCATAGTCCTCATGTCAAAGAATATATATCCGGATTTTTTTTCTCAAAATCGAGTTGTGGAACCTACTGAATAATTCTCTTAAAATGGCTCATAATCACAATTTTTCCACTAGAGGAATCCAGCGGACTGATGTGTGGTTGATCGACATTTTGAGACAAGCAAGACAACCTGTCTTTGTTTCGTTATGATCGATTTTCGATTGTTTGTGGTTGGATTCCTTGAATTGAATGCCAATTGCGTAGACAGTTGCCATCTTATTTTGATTATATTGACGACAAATCAGCCATTTATCATAGTTTTATTTTTCTTTCTTTTGTCTTTTATTGGATGGCCTTAGTTGAAATAAATTATGACCACTGGTTGTATCTTTTAATGGTCACACATCTTCTAGTTGCTACAGCAAATTTAGGTTTGAAATAAATTATGACAACTCGTCGTATCTTTTAATGGCCACACATCTTCTAGTTGCTACAGTAAATTTAGGTTCGCAATATGAAACAAATTTATATGTTACTACGTATTGTTTTTGTTTTAAACGTGCAATCGATTATACACAAATTAGCCTGGAGTTTTTTTTTTTTTTGACCTTTCCGAATCTGATAGACTATTTATTTTAAAGAATATATTTAGTATAATAAAGAGCATATTAATTCAATAAGCTTTGTATATTTTTAATCTTCGTTTGGTTACATACAAATTAATATCTATAAAAAACGAACCAAGTTGTTAGCATGTGTCTCGGCTCAAAAAAAAATTCGTTCAAAATTGTTTGTTAATCTTAATGAGCCAAGTTCGAACTCAAATCCGAGCTCGAAAACCTTTCGAACTTAAGCTCAAACTTAATATTGTTCCATTAGTTAGCTCACGAATATATTCGTTTCATAGCTTGCAAACGTATTCGTTTCATAGCTCGCAAATGTATTAATTTAAAGTTCATTTATATTATATTATATTGTGTTATTAAGGTCGAGCTCAAATTCGAGCTTTTATCATTATTTCTTAATGAGCCGAACTCAAACTTGTGTCTTTATTAGTTAACGAGCCGAATTTTAGCTAAACTTGTTAAGCATAATAAATAAGTTATTTTCGAATTGAACTTGAGCTGCTTGTGAGTTTAATAATTTTGAAATGATCCGAATTCGAACTCAAATATAAAAGCTCAAATCAAGGTAGAGAGAAGCTCAGGCCTATCACATATTTAAACAAATTAAACTCGAGCTCATCAATATTCGGCTCAACTCAATTCGATTACAACCATAATTAAAAGAAAAAAAATAAATGACTTTTATTGTAAAAAAGGAGAAAAGTATTTTTAGATAAACATACCAATAAAAAAAATAAAATATACATAAAAAGTAGAAAACAATAATTAAAATTATAATAGTGTGAGTGAAGTTTAGTTTTTTTTAGATGTGGAGAGCCAAAACCACTCTCCACTCTATAATTTAGAGATGAAACGTCCACTGGAGTTATTTTTTAGTATATGACTCTTTAAAATGAAAAGATAAACTCAACTAGCTAGCCTTTTAGAAATGCTATTAGTGAATAATTGATCATGTTGTTTGAAACAATGACATCCTCAATTTAAGATTAAGCAAATTACTAATAACCTACGAGGTTTTTAACAAATTATTGTTGAAACAAACTTTTAAAAAATTAATTGTGCATCGCTAATTTGAGATAATGCTCATTCATTTGATAATGTATGAATTTCAAATACTGTATTGTAATATATCACATAATTTTTCTTTCCATGATTGAGATGTTTTTATATGAATTATGTAGGACTATCTAATGGTCTTTTATAAAGGTGTATGATTTTTGTTCGTTACTAACAATTATAACTACAGGATAGCCAATACATTCAAGCCCTAACCTTCCTAATTGTTATCTCAAACTACATTTTTATTAAAGGACAGAAGAGTATGCTGTTAATTTGAAAAGTTTATTTATATGTCAAAATTAAATCTCAAAATGATTATAAGTAATTTGTTCTTAAATATATATGAATTCAAAAGTAAGAATTTTGGATTGATGGCTATTTTGGTATGAGTTTTATAATACTGTTGCATGCCTTATTAGTATATTATATTATTTTGAAGGACATCTGATTGAGCATATTATTTGATTAATTCTCGTACAAGAGTTTATATATATATTTAAGGGTAATTGATCTATATTTTGATCTTAACAATCAAATTAAATATTATTAACATATTTACTTAAGTGTTGTTAGAACATATTAAGTTTCAAGTTAATAGGTCAATATTTATTTAATGAAACATTTGAAGAAACAAAATAGCCAATAATACTTACTTGCAAGAGACAAATAGTGCTAGCGAAAGGAAAAGCGCAATCGCACTTTAGTGATCTAGTTGACGATAAAGACCTGGCTGATTGCCCAAGAAAAAGTGTGCTCACACATGGAAATATCACAAGAGTGAAATTCAAATCTTCAAGACTGTTGGAAAGAGCCTCAACCAAAAGTTGCCACATCCCTTATATAAACTTTCAAAGTTCCTAACCAGAAAAGATTTTGCACTCGGGACAAAAGTCCCTTGAGATTAGTAGCAAATCTTGATTGGAAAACAACATTGTCTTGATTGGGAAGAAGAAAATCACGATTGGGAAAACAACGTTGCGCTCACGAAAGTTAACTGGACTAGCAGTTATAGAGCCATTACACAAAAGGACAAATCAGAGGCTGGTACATGCAAAGCTCCAACGGATAAATAAAGAATCGCGAATGGGAAAGCGCGCTTGCAATTTCACTCTGTCAAACTTTATTAAATGAATCATCTTTAGACGTTCGATAGAGTGATGTCACTTATTTGTAATGGCTAATTGGAAGGAAAATATTATGTATAGACATCCAAAAAGCTTTAGAATAGAAGAGCAATATTTCTAAGTGTGCAAAACTATTGTAAATTTATTTTCTAACTTTTTTTGTAAGAAGGTTGAAGTATTATTCATAAATACTTGGGAATAGATTTTAAGAGTGAACCTAGTTAGAAAACTCTTAGTTGGATTGTGTGAGCCTGTCCAAAACACAAAGGAATTAGTTGTTGTGTGAGCTATTAAAATATAAGGGATTTGAGTTTGATGTCAGTTTTGGAAAATCACTTAGTTGTGTGTGAACTAGAAAAACTCGTGGCCAGTAATATCCCTATAATAAGGCTTTCCTAACTGTGGTCTCCGTAGATTTGTGTGCTCCTCTTATTACTTCATATATTTCTTAGAGGATATAGGCTCCATCAATATTGTCTATGCACTTTAACTATGGATGTGTAACAGACCTTTTACACATGATTCCCTCTTGATAAGAGAAGTTAAAGGCCTTTATTGATAACTTTTTAGCTTTTTTCCCATCTTTAAGAATCTTTCCTTCCTCTAGCCATTCGATGCATGGTTTCATCCAGTTTTGATGAATTATGACGAGCATAGCTTATGTCTCGTATCTTGACATAACCATTAAATCTACAATTACTTCACGAGGGTAAGGTCCCTCATCCATGGCCATATTTGACAGAGCATCTTCTTCCATGTTATCCGCTTTTAAGACTTGCTTAATGGGCTAGGTGGTACCTACCTTTTCTGTTTGAATAATTAAGAGCTTGACTTTTGCTAAATAGTTAGCCATTGTTCATCTTTGGCCTCAATTTCTCATTTGATATGTTTCACCACCAACTAGAAAGTTAGAGAGGTGCCCTAAAGGCAATCACTTTAGGCACTTAATGTAACGCCCGCCAATAGGAGCTTAGAAGCTATTATGGTACATGTATATGTGAATAGGTTTTGAGGATATATGAGAGGTATATTGGAGGTATATGAAGGTATATATAAGGTATATATGAAGTATATTGGCCGACTTTGGCTTTGGTTTCAAGAAAGGGATGAAATAAATTAATAATTGTGAAAAATTAAGGTGTCACGATCGTGACAAAGGGGTGTCATGGTCGTGATTGTCGAATTTTATAGATAAACATGACTGTTCAAGGTTGGTTGCTACAATAACTCTTTATGGCCGTGAAAGGGGACTTCATGACCATGAAAGGGTCTGTATAAAAGTTTTTTCCACAATCTTATCACCATTTTCACCAACTTTTCCATCCTCAAACCCTAATATTATATCACAGATACCCAACAACATCAAGAGAATGATTTTTCATGGTTTTTGAGTGAATTAAACACCAAACCAAGAGGAAAAAATAAGATTAAAGTAAGATTTGAAGAAATTGTTCATTTTAGTGAAGATTTAGGAGAGAGAAAAAATTGGTGCAAGAGGGACCACGAGTTTCCTTGCATGATCAAGTGTGTATTCTATTATTAAGAGGTAAGAAAACACAAGAACTTCATCTCTTTATTATGATTATGAAGTTATATGAAGAGATTGTGTTGTGTGGTTGAAAACCCATAGAGAATAGGTTATGGAAGATGAAGAGTGTTGGAGTTTTATGTATATTTATGTTATTTGAAGTTATTAGAAGTGAGATACCATGATATTGAGTTGAAAATATGCTTAATAATCTTAGTTTGGGAATTATGGAATTAGATTTATGATTTATACATATTTGTCATAGCTTGAGAATTTAGATATAGCTTGAATTAATGAGAAATAATTGTGATTATTTTAGGTGATGCCTTTGAAAGGTGGAATTAATGACCAGGAGGCTAGACAAGCTTAAAGCTTGGATTTTGAGTTGGATCCATAGAAGGTAAGTACACATATGCATTTTTAATTTATTGAATAATGTAGGCATGGGATAAAAGATATGTTAAGTAACATTTGATGGCAATGAGTAATGCTAATTGAATTGATAAAAGAAGAATAAGTTATGTAAGATTTATGAGAAAAGGGTTATATAGAAATTATATAAGAAAGGTTTGAATTGGTATAAGACATAAATTAACTAAGTAAATAGTAAAAATATGGTCAGGCAAATTAAGCGTAAAAAAAAGTTGTCAATGATTAGATCAGTAAAACGAAGTAAAAAAAGAATGAGGAACATGAGTTTTTAATATGGTTATTAGAAGTTAGAAATAATATTTATGCTTATGTATTGTGGGGATATTAGCCCACTTGTTTATTATCTAGACTTAATGCCATATTAAGTATTGATAGTTGGAAATGAACTAGCTTTATCAAAGTATGTAAAAGGCATGGAAAATAACAAAAGAGGTATGTCTTTTACCTAAGAACTTGTAAATGTCAATATGTATGCAGAAATGGTGTTAAGCATAAAGTAAAGTAGTATTATGAGATATGAAAGCATGAAATGGCATGATCAAATGTTAGAAAGGTTAATTAAAGTGTTTGTATATGTATAAATGTAGTTATAAGTAATAAAATGGCAAATGTGTTAAGGGGTGGTAAGATGTATGTGTAAAATGCATATTATTAAGCTTCGTTGTGACCCCATTTTGGGTGATGATTTGAGTTGTCTTAACTTATTTATATTTATATCCAATGACCATGGATGATGTCTATATATGTTTAGGAAGGGTTCAGAAGTGGAATTTTTATAAAATTTGACCATAGTCACAAGTTAGGACATTTCACAACTGTCATCACAACCATGCTAAATCTATCATGATCATGAACATAGAGGCAGTAGCCTTCACGACCATGCTTCATGGCCAGCCATATTTGTTATGGCCGTGAAGACACTATTCATAGCAATAGTGACCTATGCTTAAATGATGTTTTGGTGGGTCCGTTACATGCCGATTATGCATAAATGTTAAAGTACGATGTAGAAACATGTGAAAACATATTGATATGCATAAATGTGACATATGGGCATGCATATGTTATATGTAACATGATGGAAATAAAAAAGAATGAGATTTAAATAAGAAGATGCTTTAACATAAATGCCAATTTCTCCACCTGTGGATTAGAATTAGGATAGATGGTGCACCATTAAGGGGAACTACAATACCGAACTAATTATATGTTTTAAGGACAAGGTGGCTTAAGCTTATGGAGCACCATTGATCCAGTTATATGCATATGATATATTATAATCAGACAAGGTAGCTTAGGCTGGTGGAGCACCTTTAGTCTCGTTTACATAGATATATCATGATCTTTCAATGAGGCTTAAGCTCGTGGAACGTCCATATTCCATACCCCGTATCTAGACAGTTAGGGAATGAGATTTTGGATAGTGACTAGAAAATGTGAGTGAAAAGTAATTATATGTTAAAAGAATTAAGGCAGTGATTACAGAATGAAATGAAATGTATGGTTTAAGATTATAAATTTTATAAGAAATTGTATGCTACTCCTAGAATTGATATACGCTCGAGCCTCCGAGAGGTCAATGTGTTGATTAATAAATTAGAATAACAAAATAAAGGAAAAGAGATGTGATCCACAAATCACATTGACAGGTATAAAATAAATGTATAACAAATGTATGAGTGGGGAAAGCCCTGTCAATGTTGTGATTACATGTTTTATTGATTTGCGTAAGTGTACTATTAAACCATATGTAGCTTAGCATGTTTCATGTGCACACAGGTCGTGGAGCTGATATAGAGTTAATGTAATAGTTGACAGTGGAGATGCCTAAGCCCATGCAAAGGAGACCATATAGTTCGGATTTAGGTCTATACCTCCATAGCATGCATTTATTTATTGCATTCATTATAAGGATGTAGTTATTATATTTGTTAACATGTATTTATGTAATATGACGTAAAGTAAAAGTATATATATATATATATATATATAGCTCAACTAGATGCACGAGATGAAGGCCTTGTAGGCCCAACTTAAATATAAAATATGATTAAAACAAGTTATAGCCACTTAGTCCATAGCACTTTCTATGTATTATGGGTTATATGCTCGTAATATGTGGAGAGTATTACACTTAATGTACACATTTATATAGGCATTCATTCATTATATTGATGTTCATGTATACACGAATTGATGTAGATCTTAAACCGAGTAATGAAGTCCATGATATATAACACAAAATGAAGGAAAGCATGATGAAATAATGATAATAAGATTCCTATCATGTGTAATTGTGTTTATATCTAAATTATCCCAAGTTATAGGATTAACGATATGGGACATTGTTAATCCATATATACTGGCACATGTTATACTTCTTGATTGGATCAAGTAGTTGATCTCATAAACTATAGACATGAGATGTTTAATAATAATGTAGATACTTGCTAAGTATAGTCAAGTACATTAGATGACCTGTTATGAGACAATCACATGGAGTATCTATTCATATGTTAGTGACAGTTTCATTCATCATAGCAATGGTACAAGTATCCTTGGACTTGAGGTGCTTGGGCTTGTGTTGCGTGCTGCAGGCCTTTGCTATGAGCTTGGGGCTTGTGCAGCAGGCTTGCATGGGTAACAACTCTCCGATTGGCCTTCTCCTTTTCCAATTTGATCTCCCTTTTATGTATTCTACTTAGAATTGGATTCCGTATGCCCTAGGGCAAATAGAATATCTATAAAAGGCACTTCAAGGCTAAAATTACAGCAGCCATAGAGAATTAAGGGTTGTTTGTTCACCTATTGCCATGGCCGGTTTCTTTCATTCTCTTCATGTGGATATCGATAGAGACATCCAACTTAGGATGTTGGTAGTTTGCTACAACCCAACAAGAAGGAATAAGGGCACAAATTTGAGAAGATCAATAATAAAATAAGGTAATCTTCTTCATCCAAGTAGTTGTAGAATCCGAAATTAATAGACATAGACCGATTCATTCATTCAAAGGTTTCTAAAATCTTAAATTTCCACTGTGGTATGTATGTGATAGATGTTAGAAATTCAATAGTGGTATTAGAGCCCCCCTGTCTAAATTAATTTTGGATTAATTTAAGAAATAATAAAAATTGTGTAAAAGGAACAACTTGGATTCCCTCCTTCCGTTAAAAATGAATTTAATTTCATTTGGCCCCAAATTTTAAATTTCATCCTCAGACATATTAATGTGAATTTTTTTTTGTTGATTTTTAAATGGTTTAAATGAGATTTAAACATGAAATTCGGATAGTTCATAATGATGAAATTTTATGGTTTTGTGATACCTAGTGTAGTCAATTGAGTTGTTTAAGGGGCTGTTCAACTTTGATTCGTTAATTTGATTAATCAAACAAGTTTATAACATATTTAGGATGTATTTTAACTTCTGGATAGCCACTTAACTTGATCACAAATCATTTTTTATCATTGCACAAAATAACTCTACACAGCTAAGGTTCTAAGTCACATATGATGAACTGTTTTGTGTCTTTTGATTTGTTTAGATGTAAATCCATGACCTGCATCTTAATTCATGTTTATATGATATATATGAAGTTATTTTTATGGAGATTTCAAGGAAAAATTATATTAAAATTTTCCTTAAAATGTAATTTCCCTTAAGTTTTCTTGTATTTCTCTTCTCATCTCACTTCCCTCAAATGTAACTTGAGGTTTTCTTATGAAGAATTTATGTAATTAGATTATATAGGACTATGATAGAATTGAAGTGCAAAAGAGCAAGAAGCCATGGAGTCAGAGCCAAATACAAGAAGACTTAGAATAGGAAATTGTTTTCTATTTAATGTTGTAATCTCATGCATCTACCTAGGTTTGACCTAATCAATCATTTCATGGCTCGAAGGATTTATATTAGATATGTCCATAATGATAACCATATAGTTATAGTAATTATCTTATATATCTATATTCTGATGTATGGATATATTATGCATGCCAAGTTTGATGAGACTAATTAAAACAAAATCCCTCATTAAATAAAAATTAAGACTAATACCTCCCTTTAATATGGCAAGAATAAGAGTTCTTTTAGGTGTTGGGTTGTTGGTTTCCCTCAAGCTCAATCTAAAAGAATATGTTCAAATGATCAAAATATAATTTCATGATTAATAGGTTGGTCTTAGCTGATTTCATTGATTTATTGGGTTGCCACAATGTCAATGTAATTTGGAGGTGATGTTGGGTGAATATACATGCATCAAGAGTTGATAATCCAATTATTTGTACATACATCAATAAGTTGATAACACAATTTGTTAGTTGCATAAAATGCAATCTACAAATCGATTCAAGATGGCTTGTTGGGTTGCCCTAGTGTCATTCTTAGTTGAGATTGGATAGTTGCATAATATGCAATCGATATGACATACCTACCAATTGACCTAAGGTGGCTTTTGGGTTGCCCTAAGGTCATTTTAAGTTGAGATTGGATACCGACCACTAGGAGAAATTCCAACGAGTTCTCTTGGTTTCATAGTGAGGGGGGCTATAGGTTCACAATAAAATAGTGGAATCATAATGCGCGTTTATAAAAGACCTAATAATTATGCATTTGGTACATTCTCTTCAATCTCGTTCTTTACATCTAGATTATTAGAATCATATCATTCAATATGAATCTATACTCAACTTCGAGTCAAACATATTAACTGACTAAAACTTCCTTGAATGGCTTTAATAATTGAGAATGGTTCTCAATATCTGAAAGGATTGCCTATGTCTTAGAAGAGCTGTTTTTCTCCCTTCCTACTAGAGATGCCTATGTTATGAACAATTAGCATAAAAAAAGCATTTGGATGATAACAGATTAGCTCTATGTCATCCAAACTTTACAGTAGCATGGAAATAGATATAGGTACCATTATACATCATCTAATGGATAATGAGCAAACTCATGTCGAGCGATATGAGATATCTATGTTGCTCCTCCATTCCATGATGATAGAAGGGACATCTCCAATGCATAGTACATTGAAGATAAATAGGAAAAGACAAAGAGACAACCTAAAAAGGACTTGCTTCCATTATGGCAAGAGTTACAAATGGAGGAATTGGGAAGCTTGTTTCGAGTCTTTTGAGAAGGATAAGGCATTGGATGCACCTTCTACCTCAAGTATTTTGATAATTGAGGTTGATAATGTTTCTAATACATAGGTATTAGATATCATATGTAGGTCTAACATATACATGATATGCAAGACTTAAGGAACAATAGATGGCTTAAGTAAAAGAGTGAGACATACATTTTTTTAGCTATAAAGAAAAAGTTGCCATATTGGCTATATAAGCTTATGTTTTAACACATCCTAGTGAGCCTATTTTAAAAATTGGACAATTACTATTTTGTTTTAGTTTTATTAAGAATATTATTTTGTTTAATGGTAGACAAAATGTTTTCATTTAACTATTAAGAGCAATTGTTGTTCTATATGGTTGAATGATATTCTTTCTTAAACTAAAACATCAAGCAATAGAATTTACATTCTTGATATGTCAAATGCTAACTTTAAATATCAAAGTAAAGGGTTGATGACCTAAAACCATCAATTTTATAGCATTGTCATTTTAGCCATATAAATAAGAGTCACATGACTAAGTACATAAGAATAGTGACTTAAGGTCATTTAATTATGAATCACATGATGCATGTAAATCTTATTTATTAGGTAAGATGGAAAAATCATTTTTAGTGAAAAAGTGAACGTGCTAATGGGATTTTAGACCTCATACTTATAGATGTATATGGCCTAATGTCTATGCATGCCATAGATGGTTTCAAGGCTTAAAGAATTCATAATTGAATTAGAGAAACAACTTGATAGAAGTATCAAGAGACTTAAATTAGATCAAAGTAGAGAATACTTAAGTCAAGTGTTTTAAGGTTATCTATGAGATAATGAGATTTTATCTCAATAGACTCCACCTTACATGCCACAACACGGTTGTAAGACATATAGAGGTTTAAAATGAGCTTTGTAAAATTCCTAAAGTTCCTTTTAGTGTCATGTACTTAAGACTATTGTTTACTAAACAAAGACAATTATAAGTTAGTTGATGTTACTTCATATAAGATATGAGATAATAAAAATCCTATTCTTTCATATGTGAAAGATTAGGATTATCCAACTTAAGAAGTTGACAATATTAGATTAGCTAAAATCTAAACCTAACCTAGTGTATATTTATGGGAAATTCAAAAGAGTCATTTGGATATCAGTTTTGCCACATATTGGAATTAAAGTTGTTTATTTGAAAGTATGATATCTTCTATGAGTTCTACAAGAAGATAATGGGAGCAAGATTGAACTTGAAGAAGGTCAAGATGCTCAAGTAGACACGAATCAACTAACAAAGCCTAAATCATGAAGTAATAGATGAAGTAATATTAAGAACCTCTAAAACACAAGAGCATCATAAGTATAGTAGGATATGAGTTGTTCCTAATAGATATATATCTCTTATAAGTGAAAAAAACGGTGTATTACTTAATGAGCCTACAACTTATAAAGAAGTTCTGAAAAGTTCAGAATATAACTAATGGCTAAAAGCCATAAAGTCAAAGATGGATTCATTATTTGAAAAACCAAGTATGGACTTTGGTTGACCCACCTTAAAGGATAAAACCCATGGATGCAAGCAGGTTTTCATGAAGAATATCGATATGGAAGATAATACAATTTCCTATAAAGCTAGATTGGTAGCTAAAGGACAATGTTAAAAATAAAGGTTGACTATGACAAGTCCTTTTACACCATATGCCATGCTTAAATCCATCATTATACTCCGAACCATTGCCACTCATTATGATGAGATTTGGCAAATGGATGTGAAAATAGTTTTCCATAATTAAAATCTAACCTAAGTTGTGTACATGACACAATATATAGGGTTCACATCTATGATGGTTAAGAGATGTGCAAATTGTAAAATCCATTTATAGATTGATGCAAACATCTTAGAGTTAGAACATCAAATTTGATGACATAATCAATGAGTTTGTTTTTCATAAATGTGGATGAACTGTGATTACAAGAAGGTTAGTGGGAGTATTGTTGTATTCCTAAGTGAAGTATGCAGATGACAAACTTCTTGTTGGAAACGATGTCTTAGTTCTTAAATCGGTCAATATATTGGACTCTCAAAGTATTTCTCCAAAGAAAGATTTTAAAAGTGACCTACAAGTTGGGGATTAAGATCTTTAGAGATCTAAGAGGTGACTTAATCTTTCTTAGTCTACATAATAATGATATTAAACAGGTTTAACATAGGATAGTCCAATAGAGGATTTATTCCTATGACTGGTAGGATTACCCTCTCCAAGTCTATATGAATAAGTCATAAGACAAATGGATTGACATGGATGGAATTCTATAAGCTTTCACTATTGGATCCATCATGTGTGTTATATACTAGGCCCTATGTACTAATGCTCTAAGTGTCATGAGCGAATATCAGTTTGATCCTATAAAGGGTCTTTGGGTGACTATCAAGAACATCCTTAAAGACTTGAGAAGGGTTAAGGATGCATTTTTCTTTAGTGGAGACAATATGCTTAAGGTAAGCAGGTTTATGGATGCTAGCATCCAGGCTATAAGTTCACATTGAATGGTCATGTAGTTAGTTGGAAGAGTTCCAAACAGGTGATGAGTGCAAATTCCATAACCAAATGTACATTGCAACTTCTGATGTATCTAAGGAAGCGATATAGATAAGGAAATTCATCACAAAGTTAAAAGTAGTTCTTATCATTGTTAGTTTGATTTGATTAGAATGACAATAGAGCCATTGCATAAGCAAATGGGGCCACAGTCTCATCAAGGATCTAAATATGTACTAACACGTAACCATTAATAACATTATTGGTTGACATATGTAATGATAGAAAATATTTCCCATTGATCGATGCATTAGACCATCTCCCTAAAAGGAATATATGACTGTCATATCCTCGCCTATAATGTAATGTACAAAGGCGATTGGCCTTAGTGCAAGCGGGAGATTGTTAGAAAGGTGTCCTAAAGGCAATCACCTTAGGCACTTAGTATACACATTTATATAGGCATTCATTTATTATATTTAGTGTTCATGCATACATGAATTGACATAGATCTTAAACCGAGTAATGAAGTCTATGATATATAGCACAGCATGAAGGAAATTATGATGAGATCATGAAAGTGAGATTCCTATCATGGGTAATTGCATTTATATCTAAATTACCCATACTCATAGGATTATCGAGATAGGACTTTGTTAATCCGGATACACTAACACATGTTTTACTTCTTGATTGGATCAAGTAGTTGATCTCATAAACTCTAGACATGAGATGTTTAGAGTAAACATGTGGATGCTTGCTAAGTGTAGTCAAGTATGTTGGATGACCTTCCATGAGACAAGCACATGGAGTATCTATTCATATGTTAGTGATAGTCTGATCATAGTAATAGTGTAAGTATCCTTGGACTTTAGGTGCTCAAGGTTATCTTGGATATTGATTATATCACTTTGACATCTTTCCTTATTACTTCATTGAGGTAGCTCATAGGGGGATGATTTGGTTCAGACTGAGGTATTCGAAGGTAGTTGAGTAGCCAATAAATGGTTCACCACTCCTGATAGAAGGAGAGTATATCAATGGCCTCCTATGGAGAGCATTACTTAGAAATTCTTAAGCGAGGTAGATATGTCATAAAGATGGTCTTCAAGGACATAACTTATTAAAGTAATGAGTCTCATGGATAAGAAACTAACATCACTTGGACTAGGTGTAATATAGTCAATCTAGTAGGAGTTGACATATTATCCATACTCTAAATCGAGTAGGGTATAGTGAGGTGAAAGGACGAATTACACAGATAATCGTTCTATGGAAGGGTTTGAGTCAGACCACTGACCTTTCCAGTCAACTGGAGGTCATGATATGTGACTAGACACCACTCATACTTGCACAAATTATATGATAATTTGAGTGGCTAACATAATCGGAAACTTGTTGGATCACACACATAGAAGAGTGTGATGAAAGAGTAAAATAGGTCTTGGATTTGATCCAAGTTTAAGAGAAAGAAAATTTGCACTGGATGGATTTGTGGATGGAAAAAGTTTCCCAGATTCAAAACGTTTTGCTAGCATGAGATGCTCAGTATGAGCATGGAAACGGGCTAGGCCAACAGCACGGTATAGGCTAATGCTGCAGTAATGCGAGCCCGTGCTACATGCAGCAGGCCGGCGCGGGTAGCATCCCATCGATTGGGCTTCTCCTTATCCAATTTGGTCTCCCTTTTATGTATTCTACATGGAAATGGATTCCTTATGCCCTAAAGCAAATAGAATACACATAAAAGGGACTTTAAGGCTAAAATTACAGCTACCACTTTTAGAGAAAAATTAATTTAACTCCCTTGAACATTCAACCATACCAGCACCTTGGTTGTTTGTTCACCCATTGCATTGGCCGGTTTCTTTCATGTTCTTTGTATGGATATCGATAGAGACATCTAAGTTAGGATGTTCTACAACCTAACATAAAGGAACAAGGGCACAAATTTGAGAAGATCAAGAATAAAATAAGGTAATCTTCTTCATCTAAGTAGTAGTAGAATCCGAAATTAATATGCATATATCAATGCATTGGTTCAAAAGAATTTTAAATTTCCATTGTGCTATGTATATGATGCATGTTAGAAATCCAACATGGAAGTCATTCCTTATTACCAGTGCTACAAGTTTTACAGCTCTTGCTATCTATATTCCAGTCAGTATGGCTTTATACTTTGCCACATTATTGGAAGCTGGAAATCTGTTATGGATTGCATATTCTATACATATGCTATTTGGCCTTTAAGGATGATCCCTACTCTTGCGCCATTAGAACCTGAAGCCCCATCCACTTGCGATGTCTATGAGCTGGTCTGGTAACTATTATCAAGAGGTGTTTTTCTCCTCACTCTATTACAAAATCAGCAAGGACTTCAGTACCAATCTTAATGGCCTATTCCATAATTATTCTAATGGTTTCCACCTTTCGTAATATATTTTTAAATAGTCTGTTTGTTCGGACTTTGACTTAGAACCCTTCAAAATATTGATGAAGTTTCCTAGTGGCTGAATATATGGAAAAAGCTAGTTTTTTTAGAGTTAAATATTTCTATTTTGCTCCTCTTAGGACTTGATTATAGTAATTGACCAGGTATTGTTGTTCTTCTTCCTCTTGGTTTAACACTTCATCTACTGTTTCCTCCAAAGTCAAAAAAGTATAGGAATAATGTTTTCCCAACCTTTGGTCTGCTTAGGAGTTATGAGGAACTTAGAAAGACCTTGAGATCTCTAAAGGCTTATTGACATTGATCGGTCATCTGAAATTTCTTCAGGCTTTTAAGTGTTTGGTAAAATGGAATGCAGCTTTTCATAGAGCAGGAGATGAAACGCCCTAGTGCTGTTATTCTTCCGTTAAGCCTCTAGAGCTCTTTGATTGTTTTAGGAGGTTTCATATCGAGAATAGCTTCAATCTTCTCTGGATTAGCCTTAATTCCTCTTTAAGAAACCATGAATCCCAAGAACTTGCCTGAGCACATTCCAAAGATGCACTTTTTCGAATTAAGCTTCAGGCCAAACTTTCCTAGGATAAAGATTGCTTGTCTTAAGTAAGTGTGGTCCTCTTTCTAGGCAACAATCATGTCACCTAAATAACCTCAATTGTTTTGTCGATATGCTCTTTAAACATCATGTTGGCTAGCCTATGGCAGGTGGCACCATCAATCTTTAGGCCAAAAGGCATTGCTGAATAATAGTACAAACCTCTGTCAGTAATAAAAGTAGTCTTCTCTTAGTCATTTTCTTTCATAAGGACTTAGTAGTATCTCGCATGTGTGTCCATCAAGTTGTATGCACTACAGCCTACCATAGAATCCACTAAATGATCAATTTTTGGTAATAGATAGCTATTTGTTGGACAAGCTTTATTGAGATATGTGAAGTCTACACTCATTCTCTACTTTCTGTTGGCCTTTTTCACCATGACTACATTTGCGACCCAATCTAGATAATGAACTTCTCTTATAAAACCTGCTGATAGAAGTTTGTCTACTTCTTGAGCTATTACTAATTGCATATCTAACACATGCTTTCTTTTCTTTTGTTTGATTGATCGACAATTCTCTCTAACTTTCAAGTCATACGTGATAATGTCTAGACCGACTCCTTTGATGTCATTGGGCGATCATGCAAGGCCTATTTATGTTTCATGAGGGTTGCTATGATGTTCCTTTTGGTATCTTCATCCATATCTGCCCTAATTTTAAAGATTTTTCCTTTGCCAATCTCTACCAACACATGCTCCTCCATAGGTCTTAATCTTTCATCATTCTGTCAATCTCCAGAGTTTCAACAATCAAGGACTTAATGACCCCCTTTAAGGCTACCATACATACTTCTATAGCTTACTTCCTATCCCCTTATACAACAATTTCTCCTTCCTTTATTGGGATCTTCATTGTCAGGTATCTGATGTTGGTACTAGTGCAGGTGTCATAAAGGAAAGGTCTCCCTAAGATGCCAAGATCAGTTTTACACCAAGTAGATTTTCATGGATGAAAATCCTCTCTAGTTGTTAATTAGTGGTAAATCTGGTAGACGAAATCTATTGTACTTTTTAAGACTAGAGTGTTCTGAATTAAGGATTTTATAATGAAGGGTTTGGATTATTGTACATATTAATATTATTCTCATGTTTTTGTTGCTCTCGAGATTTAAACTAAACACTATTAAGCTATTAGTATGATTATATATATATATATATATATATATATATTTATGTATTCTTAATGGAATTATAATATTTTATTGAAAAAAAACGTAAAAGAAGTAAATAAAATTTATTTTGTCCATGAGTAACAACCATGGCACAATTAGTTAAAGCAATCTTTTTCTTCCCTTTTTGTTTCTTTTCTTTTTATCAAATTCTTTTTCCTTTCCTTTTGGTTTTACTTGTATTTTTAATTCTCATCTCTTAACATCAAATAATATCCAAACATTAAAGAACATAAATACATTTTTGCGGTTGGCAACTATTGCAACTTGAATGATATTAGGAAGTAATAGCCAAACAAAATTACATTCTTGAGGTAAAGAAAATATATTTTAAACTATAACTAAGCGTGGAACACAAAGAAATTAGAACTCAATGTCATCTTTGTTGAAAGTGGAAGCGATTTTTGGATTGAGGACAGCTTTAAGTCTCGACCAAAATTAGAGATTTCAAAAAAAATATATAATTTAACCGAAACATGCAATCACACTTTGTATGTTAATCTTGAGTATTTATCCACAATTTTTACAAATCATATTTTGTAATTTTTATAGATAATATCTATTTATCAAGATCATCCCATGATTTTTAAAACAAAATAGAAAAATAAAAGGTTAAAATAAACTTTTTAAAACCGAATTCAACAAAAATACAAAGTAAATAAAAAGACCAAAAGTTTTAGTTGTATTTGATGAAACTCATTTGTTAGTCCAAGATATATGATCACCAAAATTTTTTTTTTGATACTCTCTTTCTCTTACCCTTTTTGAACTAAATCAAAAGTAAAAGAAAGAACTCAAAAGCAATAAAGTGCAATAGGTGTATGAGTTTATCCAACATCTTAGCCTTAGAGAGTTGGCTTAGGGACATATGTATCTAATAACTAAAGAGATAGATGTTGCTTTTTATTAACCAATAGTATCGTAGCAAGTGACTAAAAGACATTAATGGCATATTAATGTTTAATGTCCAATAATGGTTTAGCGAATGGCAATAAAAATTAATGGTTTAATGCAAGATGACACAAGTACCATGGTAATTACACTAATGTACTATTATGGTCAATTTAATTAACAACTTAATTAAATTGTGATAATTTTAATTAACATTTTAATTAAAATTATATAGGATAAATAGTTAAAATTAATTAATATTAATTTTAACTCAAATAATATAAGTGATTATTTTTAATTTAATTTTAAATTAAATAAATCCCCACATCATAAATATTGATTAGCCAAATAATTTAATTTGGGTGTGACTTATAAGGTCAACTCATTAATATTATATTGGACACATTTCCGAACTCCTTGCATACCTGGACATATTCAATATTCTTTTTGGAATTCTCCTTTTAATTACTGATAAAATACCAAATATTAATTTGACATCTAAATCATAATATTAAGTCCTCTCATTATAATCCTATTATTGATTAGGATCATAGCACGTCAAACTCTATTGATCAATATACTAATGAGTGGTAATTTGTGTTCTGATTAAAATAAGACTTATTATTATTAGTCTAACGAATAATATCGATCTTATATTTAATAAGTCATATTTTTCTTGGCAAGAAATTTATTTTATTAGAACCAAAATATCAACTCCATTAGGATCTTGCCTTGGTGCTACAGGGTAACGAATCCTACTATTGGCAATCTCATATCTCACTCATGACTAACTGTAGTGACTACGAGTTGTATTACTAAGCATGAATAGCCTAATATAAGGCAAAAGTACCTCCATAACTACCCATGAAAAGACAGTTATGACACCTCAAGTCAAAAGATTTTGAGTCATAAAAGACTCATATATTATGACCAAGATAATAACCGTTAACATCAAACACTATATGTGCAGTTATTATCAGACGTCACTGTTCGGTACCCTTAACTCTTTAAAAATTCACTGGTTTATTCAGATATTACTATATAATAAAGATTGAGATTCCTCCTCAAAATAAATTATGTGATAACCTAGAGGCTCAATGAATTTCAGATTCACTGTCATTTTCCAGTTATGAACATTTTTAATATTATCTTTTAC
This sequence comes from Balakata baccata, assembly GCA_949630135.1. Taxonomy (NCBI): domain Eukaryota; kingdom Viridiplantae; phylum Streptophyta; class Magnoliopsida; order Malpighiales; family Euphorbiaceae; genus Balakata; species Balakata baccata. Next base: position 1,582 of record CATIWF010020012.1, on the reverse strand, counting down.
AAAAAATATTTATCTCATTATTATCAATAACTTGATAATAAATTATCTATTGATAATCAATAAATTGTATATTTTATAGTATAATATAATTATTACATTCATAATTTAATTAACAACTTGAATATTTCATTTATTATGAATGTAAAATATACATGTATCTATTATGATACATTATTTAATATATAAAAAAAAATGAATGCAATAGGGCATACACAGTGGCGGAGCCAGACTCCTTGACTTAACAGAGGGGGTGAGGGGGCGTGCTAAATTTTATATACTAAATTTTTTCATAATACATTAATATATAATTCAATTAAATTATTGATACATAAATAAATGATAAATATTATCCATTAAAAAATATAATAATTGTCAAGATATAAAAATATTTTAAAAATTATAAATAAACTATATAAAAATATAACCAAAGTTTATAATTGTCCTAAATGAGTACTTATATATTGAAAAAGTTGTACAATTAACTCATTATCAATATTACTAAAAACATCATTTTCAATGTATGTAATCAAGCAGTCGTTCATCCAACCATCTTTCCATCTGATTATGCAAACGACTTTTCACAAATTTTATTACAGAAAATGTCATTTCCACAATAGCAGTAGCAATAAGTAGGACAAATGTTAATTTCATGAGTAAATAGATAAATAAATACACAACATGTATTATTGTCTCAACCATTTTCTTAGCTAGACTTACAATATCTTTCGAGTTTGCAAAATTACTATTAGAACGCATAAATTTCAAATTGATTGTCAAGTGTCATCAAGTCAACTTGAGAAAAATAATATGAATAAAATTGAGTAAAGTGAATCAACTTTTACTTATTAAAAGCTGTAAAAGAGTTATTAGGACTAAGACACTTTATACAAAGCACTAATTCAGTAGTTACATCAGACAATATATCATTAAACTCTTATAGTTGCATATCCACAATACTATAAAACAAACCTACTTTATAGTGATGTAAATTTGTAACTGATAAAGCTATATATTGTGACCTTTCTTTGAACATATAAACATTATCCATGTTAAGAATATTAATATTTTGTTTGGTACAAAATAATATGACTTCTGATAACAAAGAATCTCAACTTTCATCTCTTATTAATTACAATCGATCTTTGCAAATTTTAACTTATAAAATCCTATTAGCTTCAATCTTTTGGTCATGAGTGGTACAACCTTCCACAATGTATTCTAACATCAAGAATAGAAGAAAAAGTTTAAAATTAAATTTATCAATGTGTCATAATGTGAACTCCAATAAGAATCATCTGGCTTTTTATGTCCAATTTCTTGATTTAGACCTCGTCCCACTAACAATTTCACTATTTTAAGTACTTCTTTAACTTGAGTCTTTTTTTTTTTCTCAAAGCATATAATGATGTTTATATGAACCCCAATAACACTCAATACATTTGAAATCAAACTAAATAGTGATGCAACTTGAATAGTTTAACTAATTAAATGTTTGTCATTAAAAATTGAAATTTTATTAGTTTAAAGTATATATATATATATATATTAACTCATCTAAATCTATTTTTTAGCATCACATAAT
>CATIWF010019997.1:0-11428 GCA_949630135.1 Balakata baccata | reverse complement strand
AATATAATCACAAGAAAGTTCAATCACGTCAGCAATTCTATCTACCAAATTGATTAAAATGTTTAAATTGATAAAATACTAAAAATTTATTTATTTAATTAAAAAAATTAAAAATATGGATTATTTTTAATACAAATATGATATATATATTTAACAATGTGGCCAATGTGGAATCTTAGCAATTTGTCAATTTGCATGGTTGCAAAGTTTAGATACTGAGTTTTGTTTTTGAGCTTTGAATACACGTTGGGTGTTTGGGATTGATGTTAATGGTCCTAAAAGTATATTTTAAATTTTTTGATTTAATTGATTAATTTTTTATAAACTGTTTTTTAAATATGCTTTTAGAAAAAATATCTATTTATCTGTTTCTACCAAAAACAGTTTTTAAAATAAAAAAAAAAGTTAAAAATACAAAATAATTTTTCGAAAACGTTTTTCCAAAACGTAATAACAAACAGGCTACAGTACAACTTGAAAAGTAGGATTATGAAACAAGCAAAAGTTTGATATGCTGTTTTAAATGAGAAAAATACAAACTGGCCTTCATGAAAAATGGTCTCCAATTAGTTTTATGTCATTAAATTAAAAATTATTTTGTTGTATAATTTTAATTAATTAGTGATTTACTTCACAACGTATTCATGTACTCCATACATCCAGACAAGTAATTTCCTTTAAATCATAAAAACTATATAAATAAACGGTTTTCATCAACGTATTCATGCACCAGAAAAATTAGATATGAGTTTCTATATATATATATTTTATTTTTTTGCATCCTTAAAGTAAAATTTTTTGTTTTATAGGAGAAATTATTAGATAAATTCAATCAATTATATTATTTATAAATTAATTTAATTATTAAGTGACATGCATTTAATTATTTTATTTTTATTAATCGATACAAATAAAACATACATGTGCTACTTTATAAATAATATAATAAACGGAATGTATATAAAAATTTAACTTATCTATAGTTCTATGTTTCTTTCGCCATTAATTATATTATTAATCTAACTTCATTTATTGAATTTTTTTTTTCATTTGCTATAATTATAATAAATCGTAAATTGCCTAGATTCATTAAATGTCGGATGGGAAATTTATGATTAATGCTGAATATCATTTTCACAAATTAATGCTTGAATTAGTTTCGACTCTACACATTTAAATTATTGATAACAAAATCCAGCTAGAATACGACTAAACCATAAATACATCTATACAAAGAAACAAAAATTGCTAAACGCAGGTGGGTCAGGTCTATATGAAATGGTACAGTGTGATAGTACACAATCCCCTCTAGTTGCGAGGCAAATATTTATATGACGTTGATTTAATTTCTGTATTATTTATAAATTAATTTAATTATAAAATAATATTTAAATATATTTTATTTATATTAATTTATAAAAATAAAATAATTAAATATATATTATTATATAATTAAATTAATATATAAATAACATTGTAGAATTTAGAAAAAAAAAATTCCCTAATTATAATACTATACTAACTTTGCATTTAATTTGGGAGGCCATTGCCATTAATGAACGTGCCATCTGTCTGTAATACGGCCACAATCATTAAACTTTTTTAATGAAGATATTTTACATAATATTTTGGTTAGAGTTTTCAATTTTGTACTGCCACCCAATTAAACTATACAAAATAATATATATTTAAATATATATAGATTTAAACTAAATAAATATGTTTCATAACCATTTCAACACTCAACACGTTTAGGATAAAGAAAAAAGTATATAAATAAACATATTTGTAAAAACATATTAATTGTATAGCTATTATATACTAATTTATATCATAATAATATTATACTAATATATTTATTAACTTATTTATATGAACTTATATATATATATACATATATTTGCATATTTTATTCCACAAAAAATATATATTAATCAAATTAATTTTGTTTATTTTTTAACAAGTGACTAATGGTAGCAAATATTTCTTGAAATTTTATTATTTTTGTTATGTATTAACACATATTTTATATATATATATATATATATATATATATATATATATAAAAGGTCAGAGCTTATATATATAGACGTTTAATGATATAGTCTCAATGTGTAGAAGTTTAATAGAATTTTTATATTTGTTCATATATAATCATATTTAGTACGTATCATATCATTTAACGAATGCACATTTAAATACAATGAGTACATAAATTTTAATCGTATCATATTTATATTTATCTTAATTATTTTATGCATAATTAATGATACCATATAAGTAGATATAATACGAATGTACTGCTCTAATTTTGATCAACTTTTTTAACGAAGATATTTTATATTACTTTTCAACTTTGAATTATATATATAGTTGTTTTCAATAATTAATTTTGATAGTAAATCAATAGGCCGTTGTCTGTAAGGGATTGCTAGAAACTTGGATTCTGGTCTGTAAAGGCGTGTGATACGGGGAAGAAAGACTCGTCAACTCTAATTGTTCCTTAAATGATGTTCTGATGGTGGTCAAGTCCTCCATTGGAAAATATTTTCAGATCAGTCCCTTGTCTAAGTCCTCCATTGGAAAATATTTTCAGATCAGTCCCTTGTCTAAGTCCTCCTTTGGAAAACATTCTAGATCGGTCAATATTGATTTTATTTGTAAACTAAATAGTGGCAGAGGCAGAAATATGTTTATTTACTAGGGTCACTCGTATACATATAATTATGAAGTCATATTTATAATATTTTTTTATGTATATAATTGCTAGTAATTATATATAAAATGACATATAATAGCCCACAATTACATATGAACATTTATAGCAAAAAAAAAAAAGAAAAAAAATCATAGGAATGTCATATAACTGCCATCAATTATATAAGTTGAGTCATTTTTATGGAGTCACACGTTATAACACTATTATATATTAAACTATTTAATTTTTTTTTAATTACTTGATCTCATATCTCTCAATGTAGCTCTGCCTTATATATATATATATATATATATATATATATATATATATATAACTCACAAATCCAATTCAATAAAAAACTGAAAAATAATTACCTAATAAGAAATAAAACAGAGAAAACAGTTCATTTGTGCATCCAATATAGCTGGTGAGAGGATTTTTTTTGGTCTAAACAAGATTTGTAAATTCATTAACCAACTAAAATAAATGATAAGTTGTTATTTGGAAAAAAAAAATTGTTTTTATTCTGATTAATAAATAAAATTTAAAATATAGCTGATGTATGGCATTATTTGAATATTCAAATGTGAAAGAAACAGAAGCCTACAAGTACACATCCGTCCCTTTTAGAAAGCAACTAGAAGATTTTTTATTTAATAGACTTCAATTATTTTGTACGTCTTGAATCAAATTGTCCACTGTCGTGTATACCAAATTGAAGTTTGGACAAAGAACACCGAAGATGAATTGGTATGAATTTTTTCCAGCGCAATTAAAAATTTTAAATTTAAATTATAAATATATAATTATTTTAAAAATTAATATTTTTCTGTTCTTAAAATTTTATTTGGTACGAACAGAATTAATTTCAATATGTGAATCTTTAAACTTTAAAGGAAGCAATTTACTCCTTAATGGATTTATATATAATGTAAATTCAAATTTGTAAATTCATCGACCAACTAAAATAAATGATAAGTTGTTGTTTGAAAAAAAGAAATTATTTCTAATATAATTAATAAATAAATTTTATATAGCTGACGTATGCCTTTATTTGAATATTCAAATGTGAAACAAATAGATATGTTTTGTATAAAGCCATACATCAGCTATGTAATAAATAGATAGGTCTTGTATTAATGTGCACTTGTATAGAAATGCAAGAGTCTCTCACACGGGTAATAAATAGTAATAATTTTATAAATAAAATAAATTTATATAACTATTAAAAATACGTTATCAATTTTATAAATATTTATTATCTATGATAGGTATGTTTATTAATTTATTGAGAAATGTTTATTTATTATAAAATTGTAGATTTATTACCAATAAAATAAAATTTTATTGATTTATTAATAAATGTTCAATTTTTGTAAAATATAAATTCATTATCAGTAAATTATGTCTTATAAATCGTAAGTTCATTTATTATAAATTGTATGTTTATTAGAAATAAAATAAAAGGATTATTAGCAATAAAATTATTTTATTGAGATATGTTCATTTAATTGATATTATATTATTTTTTTTGTTTTGATCTATATGTATGAATTCATTAAATCATTTTGAAGAAAATACATTGCTTATTTAATTTAATGAATATTATATTATTTTTTTTGTTTTGATCTATATGTATAAATCCATTAAATCATTTTGAAGAATATTATATTATTTTCTTTAATTTTTATAGTAATAAACTAATGAACATTTATTTTATTTTAAATGAACATTTCTGAATGAAGTAATAAATATTTTTCAATAAACGGATGATTAATATTTTACGAAATTGTCACTATATATTTGATAGTTGTGCAGGTTTATTTTATTTACAAAATTATCATCACCTCATATACGTATGATTGACTCTTAATACATAATATTTCATCAACATGAGTCTATAATATAATCCGCGAAGATCTCATATTTAATACAGACTTCAATTACATCGTCTTGCATCAAATTAAGTCTATGCACCAAGTCCGCGGCCATCTATACCAAGTTGGACAACGCTTGCAAGAAAATTACAGCATAGAGATCAACTATCTAGTTTAAATCAGCTAACCGTCAAAGAAGCATTAAAAGGAATCATTTTACTCTTTGATTGTAAATTCAGATTAGTCAGCAGTCTTTAAATTATAGAATATTGAATGACATAAAATAAATCGGCTTAACATTGATTTTTTATTTTAATAATTAGAAATCAAATAATATTATTAAAAAGATGTCTAATTAATAGACTTACTTTCATTTATAGTCATTTAATTTTGGTATTATTGCAGTAAAGTCACATAAATTTTTTTGTTTCATAAAAGTTATCTAATTATGGTTTACTTTTAATAAAGTCATTTCCGGCGATTTTTCGGCAATCAACAATCGAAAAAATCGTGCTAGCATCATAATTGACACATGAGACATGCCCAAATAGAATGATATTCCTAAAAATTTAAGCTATTTTTAATATTATAATAGACAAATCAATGCTAATCCTAAAAATTTAAGTGTTGAATTGTTGATAAATTTTAAAAGATAGTCAATTGTATAAATATATAATTAGAAATTTATATTAAAAATAAATTAAGAAAAAAAAAATTCACAGTTTCACATTTACATTGGTGTGTATTGACTTGTATTGTCTTTTTGTATGTTCCCGACTTGCATTCTTTATTCACCATTTTTTTTAGGGTCTCGATTTCGAGATATTTAAGGATGGGTGGAAATAAAGACATTTGCTTCTTGAAAATAAAGAAAAGTGGAACATTCTAAGGAAAAAAAAAAAAGAACATTTATATTTCCCTAAAGATTCCGTAGGGACCCAAATTCTTATTTTGTCTTATTTTATGCATAATGTCATACCCAATCTGCCATCAACATACATGTGCACTTGAATCATACATTGCGCTCCTATTATCTTTTTATATACACATCTCTTTTGTTCTGTTTTGTTGTCTAGTTCTCTAAAATATTTTTAGTATACTGAAGTAATTTTTGTCCAGTTTATCTGTTGAATTCAAATTTTAGTCTACATTCGTTTTTTTATATTTTAGAAAAAATATAATATCCGCCTCTAATGCTGGCATATGATACCATATCAATTGACAATTTGAAACATTAAAATAGATAATATAACTATACATGGAGTTTACTAATTAATTATTTAGATCTATTTATTTATGAATCAAAAGTTTTCTTAGTAGATAATAAAAAAGCAGAAGAGAGTACACAACATTTTTCCTAGTTACTGGTAAAAACGATCGATCGTTTTGTAGCAAAATGGAGGCACTCTATCTATGCACCTCTATAGCCTTTGCTGTTAGGCAGCGAAGGCTATACTCACATTCATTGGCAACCTGAGATAGTGAATTGTAAGAAGAACAACCTTTGCTTAATGCCTCGTCTGCACTATTTTTGAGTTCTTTGACTCTAATCCTCATGGCTTCTCCTTCTTCATCCTCCATGACTTTTCTCACCATCATCTTTATCTCCTCTCTTCCAATTATGCCCTCTGTCGGCTGCATCTCAGATCGGACGGCCACCCTAAACTCCTCCGCTAGCATAGTAGCAGTCATTTTCTGTTCAGCATACAGTGGCCATGCAATCATGGGTATCCCACTAGTAATACTTTCCATGATTGAGTTCCATCCGCAGTGTGTTAAAAATCCTCCCACTGATGGGTGGGCCAATATCTCCCTTTGTGCGGCCCACATGGGGACCACTAGGCCCACCTTGTGGGTCCGGCCCAAAAACCCATCTGGCAAATAGCTCTTTGTGGCCTCTGATTCATTCCCTATAGTGAAATAAGATCCGGATGCATCATCATCCAATGGTGGCCGGAACACCCAAACAAACCTCTGCTGGCTAAGCTCCAACCCCCACGCTAGTTCTATTGTTTGCTGAGTGGATAGAGTCCCTCCGCTTCCAAACGAGACGTAAATCACCGACTCACTGGGTTGAGTGTCTAGCCAGTCTAGCACATGCTTCCCCTTTCCAAGCACCGGTTTAACCGGTCTGACCAACGGACCGATTGGATAAACAGGTATGCTAGCCACCGTCCCTAACTTTTTAGGGTCTTTAAGAGCTTCAATGGTTGATGACTCTACACCCATCCAAGTGTTTATTAATATCCCATCCGCCATTGGTATCTCAGTTGCAGCCCGAGTGAACTCAGAGTAAACTCGATCATTCATTTCGAGATATACCCCGAGTGTATCTTCGAACCGAACCGATTTGCAACCGGGCAGTTGTAGCGGTTGTTTTCGGTTGACGTGTTCTTCTTCCACCAGTTTTTCTACAGTGGGAGCATATATCATGAGTGCAAGAAACCAAGCATTTGAAGTAACGAAAACATACTTCAGCATATCAAACTCATCGGCCACCGAAAAGGCTTCAGTTCCGAACATGTCGACTATCAAAGCCGTCGGCCGACGCGTCATGGCGGAGATTTCAGAACGAAGATTTGGCAGTGACTCACGCATTAGGACAATGATTTTTGTTACTATATTGTCGGTTGGATCGACTAGGCCAGAGATATCGACCAAAGGAAGCATAACAATGCTAAGATTAGGATATGGAGAGTTGAGAAGAGATTTAGCGGTAGAGGCATCGGTGGCCACCGCAAAGATGGTGACATGGAAGTTGTGGTGGGTAATGAGGCTTTTGCAGAGCTCCACGACGGGGATGAGGTGTCCGATGCCGGCGCTGGCCAGTAAGGCAGCATGTGGTTTTGTGTTTTGCATGGCTGAATAGTGAAGAGGACTAAAACGGGGCTTTAGCTTTTTGTATTACTTGTTTAGCTCAGAGATTGCTAAGTTATTTATAGGCATATGGACATGGGTTCCTTTGCTTGCCCCTCTTGCTTTCATATTATATATTTTTATTCATTTATTAAATTAATAATACATTATTATGTAAAAAAAATTTTGTAATAAATAATATTATTTCTTGGTTTCAATTATCAGTAATTTGGATAAAAAAAGAGATAAAAGACATATCATTTTTAAAGAAATTGTTAAATAGACATGATCTATTACGTTATCTATAAACCGATTCAAAGACATGTAATTTATATTAATTAATTAAAATAAAATAATTAAATACATATATTAATATATGATTGTATTAGTCGAGTAATCAGAATATATTTAAACATTTTTCATCATTCCATATCACTTTTAGGAGTAATAAATTTTATATTTTTGTATATCGAAATATTATTAATTGAAAATCTAAAAAAATTCTTAAATATACTTAGTCCATTAGATTAATGCAATTAGAATATATTAATTATAATATTTATATGATAAATCAATATAAAAAAAATAAGTAAATATAGATAGACTTAATTTATAAAAGTTTCTAGAGAGTCTATTAATTTCGTCAGTGTTTTGAAGTGCTTCTCACTAACATAAAATTCATTGTTTACTCTTTTAGCTACGTCAAGATCCTACAAGTGGGCCCTAATTAAGTTAAAACTTCAAAATTTTATACTAATTAGTTACTATGGTTATTTATTAATTAATGCATAATGTCATTGAATTTGATGTTGTAATGGTTATTAATTAACTAATAACTGCCATCCAAACCGATCAATGATAACATTCGCCAAAACAGTACGTAAGTAACTGTCTCAAAGTCAATGAGTTCTACAGACTTTACATTTTGGTTAAAGGTGCAAACAATTAATCACTCGTGCATAGGTAAAAAATATTTACTACTACTATTTCGTTCCGTCCTATATTTCGTATAATAAAATAAAATTTATTCTATATTGATATTTTAAGATTACTAATAAAAAATATTTTCTTCGTCCGAAAAATATAGATTTACTTTTTTTTTTTTACCGTCCAGAATTATATCATTTTTCTTCTTTAAAATATAGTTATTTATTCCATTATTATGTCACTACTAAATAAACTATCAATTAATTATTATTTTTCAACTCTTAAATTTTTTCAACTTTTGCTTAAAATAACTCTTGAAATTGATTGCATTTTCATAAGTATTAATTTGAATATTATATTAAAAGAGATGAAACTGTTATTTTCAAGATAATAATATAAATAGAAGATACTTTTGAAAAATATTAAGTAAAAATCATTAATTTAATAAAGTAACGAATTTTCTTAATGTGTGTAAAAATAATAGTAAGTCTATTTTTTCCGGATTGAGTAAATTTTTTATTTCTAACTTTATTCCTATTTTGGTTTTGGGATATTAATGAAAGCCTTTTTTATTAATTATTTTTTTTATCTTTTTAAAATAGGATAATATAGTTATTATATACCTATAATTATGCATATTAAATGAAATTCTTAATTTTAGTGAAAAAACTTTAAACGAAGGATAGAATTGAATGATGGAGTAAGTTTTAACAGAAATTCTTAGAGATGAATGTTAAGGACACTTTCCATTTTCCAACATTCTCCGATACTCACTGATTATTCGGTGATGAGAGAAAATAAAGAGATAAAAAAAGAAAAAATATTTTTAAAAGTTTATCTTTTTTAATCAATCAATCAAAAAATGAGTATTGAAAAATATTAAAAATATAAAGTATTCTTAGCATTCTTTATTCTTATATGGATTTAATCTACCTTCATCACATGATATAATTGATTTTTAAGTTAACCCTATTACAAAGTAACATGTGATGTGAAATTATCAATTGTTAACAAAGTAATAGGTGATATGGCATTATTAATTGATATGTCTTAATTCTAGTAGTCTGCTAGTAATTTTTACTAGATGATATATTTTGGATTTAAATGTATGATGTGAATGCTAAGATTGTATCAATTTAGTTGGAATAATCTGGTCCATTTTTGCTTTTTTATTAATAACAAAAATAGTAACTTCTCTAATTTTTAAAGTAATTAATATCACTCTAGTTGCTCTTTCACATTAAATATTCAATTCAGGTGACCTTTCATATAAAAATTAATATTTTTGAGTATAAGGTGGCTGGAGATTAAAGTGACGAATGGGTTTAGAGTATAACATTCATTTTTATATTTAAATCAAATATAGTTAATGGAATAATTATATATTTGTTAGCCTAAGAATATATTGCTCCAATATTATATATGAATTATGAGTTGATAACTATTGTTAAGCAAGTAATTTGATAGTTAAATTTATGCTTCATAATGCATGTAATAACAAGAGTGTAAATGATCCAATAATAATAATAATAATAATAATAATAATTCAATATATTATATTTGCATCAAATGATATATCAATAATCATCATTAAATATTTCAAAATGTATCATCACATTCCTAATCTATTAAAATTTAGATAATCCCCAACACATCAAATTTTAATAGCTAAATTTTGGTAATTAAAAGGGTATAGAATACGGCATATCACATTGACACAATTCTGATAAGCTTTTATAAATAATAATAATTTTCAATATTGAGAGCTATTTAAATACCAGCAAAGGATGAAATTATTGCAAAAAAAAAAAAATGCACAAATCATGTAAATAACAAATATGTAAAGCTCATTTGAAGTTTTATGCCTCAAAAACAAAGTTCTATGATCCACAAAATTATACAAATAAAAGTCTAACATTTGCAAATGTATTTATTATGTCATCCATATCCGAAATAAATTCTAAGCTGACAATTTGAAATTGGGAGGAAAAAAAATAAAGAAAAGAAAAGAAAATATCGAAGCAGAACAATTTTGAAATTGATTTGGAATTTGGAAAGGAAAAAAAGTTAGGGATATGATTATGGAGAGAAAATCATCGTAAGGATTTGATTTTAGATTTTTTTTAACTAAAATAATAAACTAAATTAATAAATAATTTTAGGGAAGGGGGCATATAAGTAATTTTTAAAATTTTACATATAGAAAATTAAAAAAAGAAAAGAGGTTGGGAGGGACCAAGGCCCCCCTACTCTCTACCTCCCTCCACCCCTGAATGGACAGATTTTATCATTCCAGTCTTTGATCCCAAAATTTATGTTCTATTCGTGATTCTGCTATGATTCTCAACAGAAATTTTTTTTTTCTTATCCCTGTCTCTACACCTGAAGGGGATAGAGATTCCCGATCCTCAACTTTATTAAATTTTAATATAAAAAGCATTTTTATTTTATTATTTTAGTTAATTATATTTTTTTTTTAAAAAGATGTTTTTTATTTTTAAATAAGTAGTATATTTTTATTTTATTATCTTTAGAAATTATTCATTATGTTATAAATATAAATAATTATTATAAATATTTTATTTATCGGGTTGGATACAAGATTAGGGATTAGGGCACATATACATCATCTCACTACATGAAACATCAGATTCAAGACAGAACATAAAAATGGAGAAAAATTTGTTCCATTCTAGGCGGGTTTAGCTACAGTGCTTGCGGAACCGGTTCAATTGCCATGTATAATGCACGTCAAAAATTCAATTTTATAATAATAATAATAAATTTATGTGGCTAGTTGATTATTGAAAGAATTCTCGAGTTTAAACCTTATTTTTGACTAAGATGGAAGACTTTTAACTGTAATTAAATTCGGAATAAAATTAATGAGTATTTCTAAGGTGCATCCGGTGTACCGTGTACCTGCTGCTTTTAAACCATTGGATTATAAACTTTTAATCTCATCCGTTGAAAATGAATGGTTGAGATTAAAAGTTTATAATCCAATGGTTTGAAAGCACCAAGTGTACGGTACACCGGGTGCACACAGAAGCCCTCTTTCCTTTTTAAT